>JAQGCF010000408.1:0-10471 GCA_034699405.1 Hermanniella punctulata | reverse complement strand
AGGGGTTCCCAAATGGTGGGCCGCGGCCCACAGGTGGGCCGCGAAAAGTCTTCTTAGGTCCCCAGAATAATTTTAAATATTAGTTAAAAGTGGGTCGTAACATACCGCATGAACAAGATTCAGAATCGTTAAATTTTTAAAAATATACAATACTTTTGTGTTATTATTTTGTTTCAAACGAAAAGTAGTGAATTGTAAATTTTATTTTTAAAAATAAAATAATAAGAAAGCGTTTAACAAAAACTATATAGACACTGAGTTATATTTGTGAGATTACAAATATTAAAATAATAAAATCAATAAGTTTTAAAAATTAGTATAATATATATTTTCTATCTACTTATCTGTGTGAAAGTATTACAACCAAATACAGACAGGGATAATCAACCATCGAGTTTTCTAGGAGAAGGGTATGAGAGCTATGGTGTTTATTGCAGTTTTGTGTGAAAATTTTTCCAATCATAAGGGGGTTTATTGTTATATTGCAGTTTTGTGAGACAATGTCTCGAACCTTAGGTGGGGTCCTTAAAATATCAACTAACGCCCCAACTTGATCATCTCTGAATACAAATCAATACAAGTAATAAATTATACTAATATTGATGATTTTGTAAAAATAAACAAATACATAAATAATCTATAAATTAATTTTTACTTCAGGGATTACTAAGTTAGGGGGTAGGGTGAACTCCCTTAGGCTTGGAATATTGTTTCACTAAAATCCAATAAAACACCGTATCTTTCTCTAAAAATGGGAAAAATAGAGAAAATTGTCTCACAAAACTGCGATGAAATATCATACCCCAACATCCTCCAAGAGAAGTTTATGCTTGTTTGATCTCTGCTTCAACTTTTGGTAAAGTGGGCCTTAAAATTATTTTCAATGCTTAGGTGGGTCGCAATGAAAAAAGTGTGGGAACCTAGGCTCTACAATATATCACGTATGCATAGCAGCGATTTTTCTTTAATGTTATGTAATAATGTTATATAACTTTTTTCATTATTCTGGATATAAAGTGATAAATTGTTTCGTTGAAAAATTCATTAAATAAAAAGTAATGTTCTCTTTTGAGACTCTTTTGTATGAATATATTAAATCCATAGTTAAATCCCAAATGTCTTTTGTAATCATTAGTGAGTTTAGTTTTTTATCAAGATTTTCACATTTAATGATTTTTTGAAACAATCACTTCTTAGACTAATTTTAATTTTAAATCTTTAATACAAATGAATTATTAAAACAACTTTGTTATTAAAATAAAGTTTCTGTTATTTATTATTATTATTGGAATTACCAAAAAGTGTTTTTGTTTTATTATTTAAAATTTTATAACTCTATTAATATATTAATTCAAGTACTATCAAAGACTCCTGAACATAATTATTTTTATTGTTACATGTATACTGTATATCTACACACACACACATGTATATCTATAGTTAGCAAAAAGCTCGTCATCTCTTGTAAAATGAAATTAAATGCATTCTGCATAGTATTTGTCAGTGTCTGTACCCAATTGATTACATTATTATTGAGGTTATATTTTCGGATTCTATTAAATTATTTTCAAAGTTTTGCTATTATTACTGGAATCAAATTACATCAATCAATAATTAACTAATGTCCAGACGTTATATTTTTAATGTTAACTATAATTTAAAATACAGAATGTTTTTGTTCTTCTAAATGAAATGTAACACAAATTAAATTGTTTTTAATTAAATTCTGTTAAGAATATTCTTACCTATACTATAATTGAATAAATACCAGTTATTTAAAGAACTTTGTGCGCTATTCATCACATTATTATACCTTTCTTTTTGTTTAAATTGTTGAACAAATATTTATTATTACTAAAAATTAATTGAAAATAAGATTAAAATAGTTATAAATAGTTATAAAAATAAAAAGTTTTATTAACGTTAATTATAAGCAAAATCAAACTATAAAACTAAGACATAATTCTTGAAATACTGACGCAATTCAGGTGCAAATTACAAGTAAACACATTTACCAATACTTACTACTAGTGATATTCGCGTGACTTTTCTAATTGATATATCCATCAGAATATAAGATAAAATAAATAATAACTGTTTAAAATAATTTTGGGCTCCCTTTGATCCAAGGATTTATGCTAAATAAAATTTAAATTATGAAGTTTTAATCATTACATTCACCTTCGATACAAATATTTTTATTTAAAACTGCATTTAATTGTTTGGCAAAAAAAATTCTGAAGGATATTATCCACTGATTGTTAGCATAAAAGTCAATAACTATTTGGTTAATTCGCAGATAACTACTGTAATAAGAAGTGCATTTAATTACTCAAAGAACTATTGGTCTCCTTATATCAATCAAGTAATCGACGGCCAAAACCTGTTTAATAACCTTCTGAACCTCTTTGTGTGGACTAATTTTTATTTTATTTTTTATCACTTATTTATTTTTATGACTTTGAAGTGATTTCATAGTTTAGGAAAGTTTTTGATTTGATCTTTCAATTCATTTGTTTGGAATTATTTGTTGAAAATATAACTTATTTTTATCGATCGTTTAATATGTATTTTGAGAGTAAATACATATTTGCGGTCTTTTTCTTATTGGAGACAATAGACTTATTTGTCTCATCACAACATTGCGCTAAATTCGGTCGACATTTGCTGCAACACCAATGCGTACTAACACCTGAAGGCACTGAAGGCCCTTATTATCTGCCAAAACACCTCATCAGAAGAGATATACGAGAAGACAGAACGGGATTACCTTTTAAAATGAAATTTACTTTCACTGATGTGACTACATGTGAGCCGTTATCCAATGTGTCCGTTGATATCTGGCAATGCGATCCATTGGGCTTTTACTCAAGTTATACGAAGAATAGTCCGGATGTGCCGCCAAGAAGTGTATTACACGCCGCGCCTACAGATAACACAACTTTCTTAAGAGGTGTACAAATAACTGACAAGAATGGAGTGGCGGAGTTCATGACTGTCTTCCCGGGTATACAACTTTGACTAAATGTTTACTAGCATTTCAGAAATGTTTTTCATATAAATAATACATATTTTTAAGTTTTAATAATTAGAATAAGAATATTACCTGTGTTTAAATATTAATACCTGTATTTATAACAATACCGATATATTAAGGTTGGTATGTGGGACGCACTGCACATATACACATTCAAAGCCATATCGGCGGTAAGACTATACACACGGGACAGCTTTACTTTAACAATAAGCTTATCAGTCGTATCGCACGCATTGCTCCCTATTCTAAGGCTAAGAGTAGGAGACGAAGAAATGAAGACGACTTCATCTTTAATAGAGACCGAGGAGTGGATACTATTATGCATAACATTAAGCCATTGAAAGGTAGAAGAATTCAAAATGGATTAAAGGCTGAAATGATTATTGGTATTGACCCCAACGCGGACTCCACGGGTGCACTTCATGGTAGAGGACCAAATGACCCCTAATTTCTATTATGGAATACAGTTTCTTCTATTTACGCTTCCAATGAACTCTCATTTACTTATAGTGAGAGTATATGTAATTAATTGCAAATATAATAGAAAATGAATTTTAATAAAAATAAGTCAAATAAATAAATATTTCTTTCTTTTTCACTGAATTGGAAACAATTTTCGTTCTAAAAACTAGTCTCAAAACTGGAATAAATTTTTATATTAAATCCAACTTTTTAACTATACTTTTTGAAGAAAATGTAGTATATAGTTGGAAATATCTCTCCACACACCCCCGCGGCTGCAAGCCAAAGAGAAATCCTCGTTATTATTTAAAGAGAATTTCTTTCTTTTTGATTACAAAAAATTTTAGATACCTTTTCATCGAAGGTATTCAACTTTCCCATATCGCGCATATCTTTATCTCTCGCAGACACCGGGAAATCATATAAAAAGAATTTCAATAACATTTCCAAAAAGGAATTCTCATCCAAATTATCGCTAATATTCAACTCAGTTAAGACATCAATAATACGGTAATTTCTTTATTGACGGGTAGTTTTTTGAGTGCTCTAATTGCCATTATAAGTTAGAGCCATCAAAATAGCCAATCTTATACTTTGGGTAGTTTTTTAAACAAATTCAAGTAATAATCTGTTACTTCTTTAAATGTATTATACTTATCCAGATCTCAGGTCCAGTGGAGTCCAATGAAAACTTTTTAATACAATATTATGTAAATATAATATAACTGTTTTTAAAATAATTATATATAAATTAAATGTTTTAAAATTATTTTATTTTTTTCTGTCATTGAGAACAAATACAGTTATTAATGATTTTTCTCCACATTTTCTCATTAAAATAAATACTACAGAATGTGTCGTAAATTTCCATTTATTACTAATAATTGAATTTATTTAAATTTATTACAAAAAGTAAACCCAATATTCGATTGCATTATATTCTAATCGTTAAACTATTTCTAAAGTCATTCAAAAAACACTCAATTCATTAGAGGGTATAGAAAAAAGTCATTTACCGGTAGTTTAAATGCTATTAATCGAAGAATTATATATTTATTGTGAGAAAAAATAGAGATTTTATTTAATGAATGCTTTTATCAAATAATTTCTTTGAATAAAATATAATGCATTCAAAGAATAATGAGTTTTGTTTTAGGATTTAATTTAAGACAAAAAATATTACAAAAAATTAGTTCAAAATTATTTACAATTCATTTAATATTCGCAAACAAAACATTTAATACGAATTATTTAGACTTTTTACTACTCGAGGAGTTATTATATTTAGATTTCGACTTCTTTTGGCTCTCGGCGTCCGTTTTGTGTCTTCTATTAGAGGACAAACTCCTCGAACGTCTACTCCTCTTATGCGAGCGATGGCGCGACTCATCCCTCGGCTTCGATGTCTTCGAGCTCTTCTTCCGATGACTCGATTTGTTATCACTTCTTGACCTGTCTTTCGAACGATCGCGCGATTTGTGTCGACTTCTGTAGCTCTTCGAGTGATTGGAGTCCTTGTCTTCGCTTCGGTTTGTGTTTCGACTGCTCTTCTCTTTCTCCGAATTGTCAATAGTTATCGAAAGTGTGGGCTTTTCGGTGAACTTCGATCGGTCTAACTTGACTTTACGGGGAAGTGAGGCGTCGTTGAGTTCAGCACCACTTTTGTCTTCACTGTCTTCTGCTTTACTCGTCTGTTCATAACTGTTATCTCTTTTCTCTTTATCCGAATCCTTCTCTCTCTTTGTTTTTCGGCTCTCATTCGACTCATTGTCACCTCTTTTGGTCTCTTTTTCCTCACTTTTAACACTTTTATGTTTTTTCGAATCATTCGATTCATTTTTGTCTCGTCTTTCAACTATCGCTGCTCTCAACGGCTTCTCGAGTATCGCTTTCTCCGCCTTTTCGATGATATCGTTGGGCAAAGTCTTGTGCGAACTCTTGGTCTCCATATTCTGTGCCTCGAGTTTGTGGTTATCTGACTCGAAATCGCTGTATTCCTCTTCAAATCTGAGGTCATTTATGTCTTCATCCCATTTAGATTTTGGCACTTCTATAGTGACGGCGTTTGCACTCAAAATCTCGTTATCTTTTATACTATCGGTGTTTATATTTATATCAATTGTATCCGAAATGACATTATTTCTAAAGAGTTCGTTGAGTTCATTAGTAGTTTCAACCAATTCTTCGTTATCGGTGTAGTCGACGAGTTGGGGAGGCTTTACATCACTAGTATCTCGTGTTGGGTTCTCTACAGACGGCTGACAGTCGGCAGAGAAGTCTAAAGTGCTATAATTCGGTAAATTCGTAGAAATATATTCCATTAATTCGGGAATATTTTCCTCGACTTTGGGATCCATTTCAGAGACAATCGGATAAATATTTAATTGGTTCTCAATGTTCTCAACACTCGTAGTATCGAAAATCTCATTTATCAAATCGATTGCTGGCTTTTCAGATAACATCTCAATTGGAAACTCGGGTACCATAAGCTCTGACACTGTGTTCAGTTCCTCACTTTCGACTTTAATATCCATTTTTTCGACTACCGATTCTTTGATCACGTGTTCGATGTCTTCGATAGGCTTTACGTCCGAAACCTTATCTATCGTTTCTTTTTTGGTTTTCTTCGTCTTTTTGTTTAAAGCATTTTTCGACTCCTCATTAGTTTTACTACTTTTGCTGTCTTCGGATCCCTTTCGATGTTTGTGGTGATGATTGTGGTGATGGTGTTTGTGATGTCGTCTAGACTTCTCTCTACTGCGTTTTTTATCGCTTTTATCTTCATTTGGTTCCGATTTTGCGGACAAATGGTTTGATTTGTTGTCGACTTTTTCCGAATTATTATCACTTTTATTAGATTTGGTTTTATTCGAATCGTTTTCGACTTTCGCTTCATTTGATTCTCCAATCGATGTCTTATTTGACTCGTTTTTAGCATTTGTTTCACTCGTCTTCTCCTCGTCTTTCAGAGGAGTTATTCTCTTATTCTTATGATTCGAGTCTTCGTTTTCGGTTTGTTTTTCGAGATTTCGAGTTTTCTCATGGGATGACTTATGACATCGGGAGGAATGACTTTTGGTCTCTTTCTTCTTGTCATCAGATCGATGCGATCGAAATGAGGGGTCATTGCGGTCGTAACGACTAGTTCTTGAATCACGGAATTTGGTCTCCCTTTCCCTCTCGTCATAACCGCGTCTTCGGCTATATTTTCGTGAATCACGTGGAGATCTTGACCTCCGGTACCGATAGTCTCGACCCCTTCGCGGAGATATAGATCGCGAACGCCTTCGATAATGACTGCGAGAACGGGAACGCCTTCGTGGAGAATAACTACGACTTCTTGAACGCGAGGAACCGCTGAAACTCCTTGAGCTGAAACTAAACCGCGACGAACGCGAAGATGAAGTCGAAGAACTGGAGGAACCAGAACTGGAACGACTCGAACGGCTGTGCGATCGACTACGAGATCGGGAACGCGATATACTTCGGGCTTTGGGTCGACCTCTGGAGCGGGATTCCAACTGACGAGTGAATCGGTTGACTCTGTCCTCGTAGTCGTCGTAATCAGGTTTTGAATAATGATATAAAGTATCGGTAATTATCGGCGCAGAGCCTAAAGAGAGAACACATTCGTAAAAATTGTTTACATTTAAATAAAGTACAGTATATGACAGACCGGGTGGGGGCGCTTCAGCCATGCCCTGCATAGTGAGCTGGTGATGCATTGGACCCGATGGCAAATGAGATCGGGGACCCATATATCCGTAGGGGTCGTGATATGCCGGGGGTCTCATCTGTGCCGCGTAGTTATAGGGAGGCATTGTGTGACTCATCGACATTGGAAACCCTCTCGGATCAGTCATTGGTCTATAATAATTGCGTATATCCTGTGTCATACCAGGTCGAGGGTATGCACCTCTTGGATGCGGTAGTATTGCTTGCGGTCGGTTCAACAGAGTGTGGTTTGACTGCTGACCAATGGTTCGAATCGCACGGATTTGAGTCTAAAATAAATTTGAAATTATTTAACAAAAAAATTATTTTTAAAAACTTTTAATACCGTCATCGGTCGGGTAGGACGCGGGTATACGGGCACAGAAAGCAGTGGTTGATTGTATTGCCCTACTGTCACCACCGGATTCCCATTCAATGTATTTAAATTATCGGTGTTTTCATAACCATCTGATGGCTCGTCAACTAATGGTGTGTTAGAACCGGTAGCCGTGTCGTGTTGGGAGTCATTACCGCTGTTCACAAAAAATAAAATTAAAGAAAATAAAATCAAAAACCTTTACTCAAAACTCACTCATCATTTGACTCATTGTTTTCGTCCAACTGTTGTGAGTCATTCTCATTGGGCGAAAGGGAGGGTTCGGTCACATCTTTGAACCCATTGTTCACAGTATTTGTATCTTTTTTGGGCGACCCAAGTATTACCTCATCCATAGTCACATCTGATGTGTTGGTCATTGGAGGCGGAGATTCAGACGATTGCAGCGATAATTCAGTGTTGATGTCATTGAGTTGAATGAGATCTTCATTACTGATAACATCTAATGGTTTGCTATCGATTGGAATCGATTCGATTCGATCGACAACTTTGTTCTCATTGATGACCACATATTTGTGTAACTCCTTGTGATATCCGGTGTCGTTCTTAAACTTAGTCACATTAGTCCTTAAATAGCGGTTAGGAATGAGTGTATCGGGCGATACGTTCACCTCATGACAAGAGGGACACTCGTGATTCTCGGACTCCAATAACAAACTTCGGATACCTTTTAATAAAAAATATTAATAATAAAACGATTGAAACAAAACATTATTTCGAATAAAAACAATTACATTCATCGCAATAACTGCTTCCACAACAGGGTATGAGCACTGCGTCGAGTAATAAATCTTTACAGAGTTCACATTTGAGGTCATTGGGTATCTCAGGCGCTAACTCCTGTTTGTCATTCTCACTATTGGGGATAAAGGGAGGCTTTTCCTTCTTGACCTCTTTGTAGGCTTCGCTAAAATATGAATAAAACAAAAAATTAAAATCAAATTTGAAACCAATTAAAAGTAAACTCACTGATCAATAATGGGTACGGCGTAGTCACCACTGGCTGTCAGAAGAGCTCCCTTTTGGTCAGCGTTGGCCGGAATCATAAAACTTCTCGGAATACCTGTACTCCTCTTAATGTCAGACTATATGTATTAAATTAAATAATAAATTATTTATAGAAAAGTTCAACCAATCAATGCATACATTGTTTGTGGGGCACTGTTTTATGTAATGTCCCGGTTGTCCGCACCGATAGCAAGTATAGTTCGAAGGCAATGGCCCAATGATACCTTTGTTCTTAACATATTTTGATGGGTCGTACTCTTGTGTTGACTGAGACATCATTGCCTTAATTTTCTCGTCTTCTGTTCCATAAGAAGTGGAGATATTTGAGGACTAAAAAAGTTTTGCAAAAATTATTACCAATTATTGAATGCAAACAATTCATCAAAAAAAATCTTCAATCAATCAAATGATAAAAACTTTTTAAAACTAACTTTTGTAATCTTTTCGACCTCTATATGACTCGGACTGTTAGCCTTTAAAAGAAATTCACAAAAAAATATTCAATAAATAAAATAAAAATTATCACAAATCCAATCAATTTCATACTCCCTTCGAAGCATTGGTGTCGAGTCTATCCCTAAAGGAAAAGAATTAATAAAAAAATTTATTAAAAAATACAATAAATAAAAATAACAGTCATTTAACAAACCACGACTTCTTCTGAATACCAGTGACGGGAACTCTGGCCACGTCTACGGATGTGTTCTTTGGAATGAGCGTAGAGTCCGATTCATAAACTGGAATCAAATAAAAGTTAAGTAAAGTTAAGGTAAGAAAAGATGAGAATAAAGAGGTCTTTATATAAAAACCTTCGCCTGTCTGTGGGTTTGTGATCTGGAGGTCGAGGTCTGAACTTTTGCCAATCTTTCTCTGTTGCATAATAGCCTTCTTGAGGTCCGCTACCGATATGTGGAGGCCATCGAAGATAACCGTATGTTTATCTTTTCCGCTCTTGAATTTGTAGTGAACAGACATTTCGTTTGTGTTTTTTTGCTCTCAATTATTGATATTTTTTTTAAATAAATTTTTTTTTATCTAATCGTAAACTTAAGTGTTTTTTTGTTATACAATATATTTACGTAACTATTATTACAATTTCGAACAATAAGTTATTTAACAATAAATAAATCACAAAATAATTGAATTATAAATTAATAACAAATTCCAGAAAAAAGGGAAACAAAAAATATTTTATCGATTTTTATGGAAATTTCGTTTGTTTTTCAAATTAATTTGTTTTTTAGGAGTTTGGTTGACCAAAATCAAAGACAAGTATATTTTGGACAAATATATCAATAAATTTATTAAAAACTTTTTCTTAATTAAAGAAAAAAATCAAATTATGGAAAAAAAATTAAATTCGTTTACATTTCATTGAAAAAAAGAATAATTTTCTTTCATTAAAAATAATGTTTTAATAAAACCGTCAAATGTTTTAATATTATTAATAATAGTGTCTTAACTGTAGAGTTGACTCAATAATCAATTAATTAAATAAATATTTAGTCATTCAATCGGTGTTCGCATTCAAAATGTCCACCAATTGGTTCGCGTCTAAAGACCCCAAAAATTATCATTTATTATAATTTTTATTAAATTTTATAAATATTTTATTCTAATTCTTAATTATAAACAATCGATACATACCATCAAAACGAGTCGATTGTCTCAAAACGTCTCCAATTTTTTCAATACTCTATTCGTCACTAATAATAAAAATAATTAAAACATTTTTCGAATGTTTTCATTAATAATCAATTATTTTAAATACCGATTAATATAATCCAACGTTTGTTTCAATAAATAGTTTATAATTTTCTTTAATTTGTTGTAAAAATAGATAAATATTTTAA
>JAQGCF010000407.1:0-10475 GCA_034699405.1 Hermanniella punctulata | reverse complement strand
CTCCTAGCTCTGCATATAAAGCTTTTGAGCCTAGAATTATCAGGGACAGGTTCCATGTTTTCAAGCAATTATCATCGCTATTTTAAAATATATAATATCGCAATTCTACATATTATAAAGTAATTACGATTAAATGATTAAACGCACGCATAATAATAGTAATATTGTTTAAATTATAATATATTTATTTTTAAATATAAAATATATAATGTATTAAAACTTATATTTTTAAATAATTTTACTCAACATTAGTTGTTAGGTTTAATTGAGAAAATTGGCCGAAAAAGGATTGGATTTTATTTTGGAATTCTCTTTACACTAACATTTTTCCGAATCTATGAGGTATACAATAATAATAATTGATTACAAATTAAAATATTACTTTAATAATTATTTTATATTATATATAACAGATTATAATAGTAATTATCTGCTATATGTTGAAGATTATTGATTTATCCATTCACAAACTGTCATAATCTTTATATATGTCACTGCTAAGCCTTTATGGAACAAGCATATTTTATTTCAAGTCAATTTACATGACAAAAGACGAGATTATATACTACATTTTCTTCGAAAACTGTAGTTAAAAATTGGTTTTTTCTTATCAAGGTCATTATTCGGGAGGTCACCTTAAAGATAAAAGTGTAATATATGGTTCGCTCTTTTAGTTTTTAGGTTCGGGATTTGTCCTTTAATGTTTCGGGGAGTAGTTTATGATAGGTGTTTATTGATGTTAGAATGTCTGGAGTTAGTTTAGGTTCCGCCCACTTCCTTTACACAGTGCATTCTATCTTAGATTAAGCCACGCCCATGTAGCTTTCACAGTGCTTTCGTTTTTATTTAAAGCTAACTACTATTGCTTTATATTGTAGAACATATTTAGGGTTTTATATGAAATAAAAGTAAACTTTTATTGTAAGTGTAATATATTTTTCACTCACGAAAATTCATTAAACTTAAAATAAAAGCCAAGAATTCTTAGAATGCATTAGAAGTTGAAATAAAATGTATTTTTGTGTTTTCGCTTTTGAATTAAATATCCAATAAAAGTAAGCATTAAATTCATGTTAAGACAAACTTCAAAAGCATTAATAATATTTCTCTTCCCTAAAATAGCACAGGATTCTAAGAATTCTATTAAAAAATTGATTCAAACACCAGTAGTATAAATATTTCATTTTATTCCATGTGTCTAATTATACACATAAAGAAGAATACAGTATTCACTTATGATTTAATATCTTTTACTGTTTTCTCTGTGAGAGAGAATAGAATATTGTTTTTATGTGAAAGTTATTATAAAAATAGTATTTCTTTATAGCTTGATGTAGTGCTCTATACCGGATGGGAATGGGATGGGAAATGATATAAGATTTTAAAATTAAAATCTCTTATAATTATTTTTCTCATGGAGTGGTTTGAATGTATTTTTTTTATAATTATAAAATGTATAAAAAATATAAATTATAATTTTCATTACCATAAAAATTCAAATAAATTGTATTGATTTTAGAAAAAATGTTTTCAATATGAATCAAATTAAAACATATAATTTTATATAAGTTAAGTATAAATAAGTTTTATTTTATCTTAAAATTTTAAATAATATTTTTTTAGTCAATGAAATATTTTAGACTAATATTTTAAACACAAAAATAGGGAATAGAAATCAATTCCCATCCACTTTACAGCATTAATAATAATATTATTCTTATCATTATTTTTATTATTTCGTTTGATTTAACTTTTGCTGTTAAGCGAAGTAAGTGAAAGAAAGGAACAAAAATGAAATAAAAATCTATTTTTAATGTAATTTTTAAATTTTTAAAAGTAATTGAACCAATTTCTTGAAGAGTTTAAAAAATTATTATATAAATTTAATTTAAAAGTTTTAAAAGCCTTTAATAGAAGTTGTTTATTGAATTGAAAACATTTTAATTAAAATTTCAAAAATTCTTGAAAAACATGTTTTATTTATCAAATATTTAATAAATTTTATAAACTTCACCGAAAATCTAATTTTTGTTTTAGATTTTTAACTCTCTGTTGATTTAATAATTATTGCAGCAAAAGGCTCGCCACCTCTACTATAAGAATAAGATTAAAATTTATAAACTTTCGCTTAAGTTTCTGAACACCTCTACCATTAATAAAGATAAGCTGTAATTGTGTTTATTAATATTTAACGAGAATAAATAAATATTAAATTTTGAATACATTATTCTATACAAACATTTTCATCTCAATAAAAACAATATCAATCGTAATCTTCTTCAATAATTTAGTCTATTGTTAATGCATTTTTCCTCCCTTTCATAATGGTTAGTATCCATTGAAAAGTTAATGAACTGTAAATATAAATCGATTTTTGAACTGAAGACATAACAAATAGAGATACTATTGAATTGTATTTTATGTTTGAGTGGAAAAGAATAGAAAATATTATTAAATAATATGTTTTTCAAACAATGCAATCGTATTATATCTAATAAAGCACATAGAGTTAAAATCTTAAGCAGTTATTAAATAGAATATTCTTGAATTAATTTGTCTTAAATTTAATCCATAATCCGATTGTTATAATACCATAGAAAATAAGTGAAGAAAAAACTTAAATCCCATTTCAAAATACTACCGAAAAGAAGTCATTTATGTGAACATCTTAGAATACAGAATATTCTTTATATAAAATACAAAATTTTATTAATAAAAAAATATAAATATTTTAAAATATTGAAAAACATTATAATATAAATCTATTTTTACAATTCAAAAAAGTTCTGCAATGAATAATTTCCGTTCACATCTCTACTATAGAATAATCTATTTTTATAATGGCTATAAAAATCATATAAATCATTGTGAGATATAAAGTCTAACGGGTGTTCAAATCTAATAAATATTGTTCACTGAATCGGAAATTCATTATCATTTTAGTATTTCCAGTGACTTAACAGGAACTAATAGATAGACATGTGTAGGCATAGAGGCAGAGATAACTTATTAATTCTATTATACAATAAGTTAAGACATTTATAATTTGATAATTGGATTAAATTTTATCTCATATTAAATGTAAAATATTTCAATGAATATCAACTCTAAATATTTGTTTAAATAAAAAACAAATAATAATTTTCATTAACTAATAATTTTATTGATAATAATAGTAATCTTAAAATGAACAAAATTTTCGTATAATTCTTAATAATATTTTTTGTATTTAACTCAACTATAAGTTGATTAACATAAAGCTTTTAATTATTAATTTATTTTAATCTCATATAAGATTTTATACATAAAACTATCTGAAAAAGTATTTTTCATTCATTATTATTCAATCATTAATTTAATTTTAATTAAATTATTTTTTAAAATTTTATTACTCTTTCAGTATTCAGTCTTAAGTCTTTTCAGTATAAGAAAAATATTTTAATTAATTTTATAAGAATTTTCTCATTAAATTAGATTTCATTCTCAAGAATGTTACAAAAATTTTTGCTTTGATTGAAAGCGCATAACATTTCAAAATATATACAATATATATATTATATTTACTCAACCAAATGAAGTAATATTAAGCCTATATACTGACAGCGCTAATAGTAGTATATTTATTCAACAAATAAAAAATATATTTATTTGAATACAAATTGATTTAACTTTATGAAACTCAAGAATTTTTACATATTTTCAATGCAATAAAAGTGAGAAAAAAGTTTAATATATGTTTAAAACCAGTCAATAGATGGCATAGAGTGCTGACAATGTCACAGAATATTCTTATTATAATCAAATAGTATTTTTTACAATATTTTGTTCAAAAATTTGTAGAAAAATATGATTTTCTATTTTTATTTCTTCTTTGAATTTTGATTTATTAGATTTCATCCGCTTTTCTGATTTAATGGAATTTTAATCTGATTTATGCCAAAAATGTATGACTGAATGCCTATTGATTTTTGTAACGAGAATATTATAGTCGAGAAATCAATCGATAAACTTATAGCTAACCCGACATACAGATGACTACAGAATATTCGTTTAGAGTTGATATATATTTTTATTAATAAAATTTTAAATCAAATTTGAATAATATTTTTTAAGCAAAATATTTAATTTGCAATATATTTGTAATATTTATATTTAACTATAGTGTGACTAAAAAATATAGCACTAATAAAGTATTATTTAATAGATTGTATATTACAAAAAATTTAATTATTTTCTATTGATATTCACTTATTAGCAAATGATAATCACATTATAGCATATAATTATTTCTTATTAATTATTTCCAAAATTTTTATAATTTGTTATAAAATTTGAATAACACTTAAATTTTTTATTTTTAATAATTTAATATTTTGGTAATACTTCTGTCAATCAATACATTATTTATTACTTAAGTTTAATAAATTAAATTCAAAACGAAAGCAGAGTTTTATGTTTGTCTCTGATCTTATATTTTTCATATTGACTTCAAATACTGTATTTATTGGAAAAGTAAATAACTTATTGATAAAGTTGTTCTCAACTCATGCTGTCTTCAAGCCATTAAGACTTCTCTGGTATTTGAGTCAATCAAAACGAGTTTTCTGTACTTATTTCTCAAATTAAATTACTGTAACTTTTCTATTAACTAGCATTGGGTACCAATGGTTCAATCGAAATAAGTGGTTATAGTATAAGAAATTTATAAACAAATTTATATTTCTATCATTACTCCAATGCATAATTAAATTACTTATAACTTAATCGATGTAATGCTTAATAAGTTTTAGTGAATGACTGAACTCTGATTAAGATCTATACAAAACATTACAATATTATAGAAATTTTTTAATTTAAAAGCTTTTAATTTAATAAAAATGTGCAAAATATTTGTGGTTTTTAATAAATACAAATCGTAGTAAACATATACACAGCTGTGAACTCCAGGGGTATTTGTGTTTTTTAGAAATAAAAATTTTTTAAATGAGAGATTACTTTACCAGTGCTTAAAAAGTGATAAAAACTAAATTAAGTTAAAAATTGTTTTCGAAAGTCGAAAAGTTTTTAAAAAGGATTTCGCCTTAAAATACGTGTCAATCGTTATATAAAAAATTTATGACAATATTAGAGCTCTAATACGTGTCCAGTATTTTAAGTACGGGGAATAAAAAAGGCTCCGAAAAAAGACTTATACTCTTCTCCTCTCTTGTATTAAAAAAAATCAAATTTATTATTTTGTTTTTGTATTACAGTAGCTATGATTGTGTTAGTAGTTTGAAAAGTGTAAGACTTTGGGAGAAAAAAATAGGAAAAATATTTTACTCCAAAAAAGAGGAATATATTTATTGATCGATAGTAAGGAATAAATTCTTTTATGATAGCATTAGTGCAGTTAAGTCTAGTTATAATATAAGCATTAAAAAACTCTAATACCGGTAACGCTGGGAGTAAAATATATATAATTAATATAGAAAAAGGCATTTATTGTTTAGGAATATATTTATATGACTTTACTTTTAATCTAATTTTGTATTCAATTTATATTAAGCAAAGTTTTTATGCTTTATTGTATCCATAGTTTGTTTAATACCTAAAGAAAAATAGATTTTTACTGCAAAATAATATGAGTTCAGGGGATAGGGAGTGAAAAGAGTAGTAAAATAAGAAATCCTGAATGTGGGGGTAATGATAGAATACACATAAAAGTAGGAAAAATGGCTTAAAGGCCAAGTGATAGCGATATGTATAATAAATTCAATACTTAAAAATACAGCGAATAGTTAAAGATTGCATCGTTTCCGTAGATATAAAAGTTAGACTAAAAAAATATATTTTAAAACCTAAGGCTTTGTATAATAAAAATAATTTATTAAAAAAAATATTCATCTCTTTATAGCCAAACATAAAATCTGATTAATTAAAAAGTTTTTTCTCGTATAAAAGTTTTGCTAAATTTTTATTCTTATCTTCAATGTGGGGGTGTTTAGATGATGTTGGCTATGTTATGCTTTGGTGAAACTTACTATACTTAAGATTAATACCTATTTTTATCCTATACTTATGAGACTAACAAATACTGTCTAATGAAAACATTTTAATCTTATTATTAATTTTTAATTCTGTACTAAAAATTTTTGTTTAGTAATGTTGAAAAGCGTAAACTTGTTTAACATATTGTTGTAGACATTGATTGATTAGATTAGAAATTTAATTAAACTATTAATTGATATGTTTTTCATTAATAACTACTATATTATTATATAACAGATTTGGTAATTATTACACAAAATCCTTACATTATTTTTAAAGTGTTTACAATCTGTTCAAATTGTAAGAGATTTCTAAATAGTCTACAGAGTAGAGTAGTATAGTGACAAGTGATGGCAGTTTTATAAAATTAATTTAATATTTTTATTTTACTTATTGTATAGTTTTGTTCATAAGTAACGGAATAATTATTTGGATCCAAAAATTAATAATAAATTTTGTTTTTTTTTCAATTTGAACCTTAAATGGCTTTAATATAGTAAAAGATAAACTTTCTACTTCTTATCCATTGGGGTCATATATGTTCAAAAACATTGCCCTATAAGCAATAAGTTAATGCATTTCACCTCATCATTATAGAGGAGGTGTTGAGTATTTTGTTGCCTATAGTCTTAAAAAGTAAGAAAAATCTTTTGTAAATTATTTCTGCTTGGTTTGCGAACACAGAGCTTTAATCCGAGTGACAGAGCATATACTACTAAACCTTAAATATATAATAAAAGGTTTTTCCCCCCAATTTTATGTCATATGCCCATATGCTACTTATCTACCAGTGCAAGATTATAGTTTAAGTTAGTTTAACTTTAAATATTAATTATAAAATAGTTAATTGATTTGAGATAAGTGGAGGACATAGGAGTAGATCCTGCGAAGAGGTATTCCACAGAAGAGTGAATCAAAGAGAGCTACTATTTATTTAAAGTCTTTATAATTATTATTATAGTAATATTAATACATAAATTAAGTTATATTTAAATTGAATTTTGATTAATAAAATAAAGTGCGTTTGGTTTTTATAAAAATTGTGTTAAAGTTATTCATTATGTCGATACAATATTCCTACACATGCAAAACCTGTAAATGGTCAGAACAGGCACATTTAGCACTTAGACATGTTTCAATTATTTTTAAACTATAAGCAGTAGAGTTAAAAAACATAAAAGCTATTGATGTTAATGACGTGTTTTAACCATTAAAAGATTAAAATAAAATCTTTATTTAGTTGTTATCAGAAAACTTTTCCATTGAATTCATTAAAGAGATTAAAAACTCATATTTTGTTGTTTTGTGCGATTACTTATGGAGAAACCTATATATAATATAAAGCATTTTTTATTACTTTTTAATATAATTGATTAGTTTTAGTATTAAATTTATACATATTTTTGATTAAATTGCTTACTATTCTATTTTTACTCATTGTGCGCTCAACTGGAGGTAATTGTGTTCTAAGAATTACATCTAAATTACAAGTATTTTCATATAACAAAAATAAATTCTGATTTTTTGAACAACAAATTAAATTATCTTAAGATTAATACAGGGTATCCAGAAAGTAACTATTTATTTGAATCCTTTATTTAAAAAAATCTACCAAATATATCAATTTGAAATTAATTTTATTTTAAAGGAGGATAGTTAGCATTTATTGAATAATGTTTTCAAAATGTCCGACATCTACTTTAAATATTTTAAGACTTGAAATTACAAAATTTTGTCAGTTTTTAACTAGATGTAGTGCTGTATATCAAGAAATATAAGGAATCGAGTAAATCTGATGATTGCATTAGAATCTATGTCGAAAAATATTGTATACGTGTATTTTAATTTTTTAAAAATTTTCTTATAAAATCTCACCAAAAATTTAAATTTTAGCAAATATTTTCCAAAATTAATCAAATTATTGCAAAAATTCATGTCTTAAAATTATCGGATTTTAGTCAAACTTTTTTAACAAATTAAGCTCTGTAAACCCATACATTTTCTGAAATTTTATTCATTATGTTAATATATATTTTCAAAAAACAATCTTTTGTAAATACAATGACAAAATAAACTTGCCGCCATTTTAAAATTTTCTTTTATAAAAAATAAAAGATCCTAACTATCCCTTAGTCATTCTATAGAAAAATTTTGAACCAATTTCATATCATTACAAAATGGCGCCAAATTCAAATCTATAGTTACTTTTTCGATACCCTGTATTAAATATTTCTAAAATTCCTTTGAATGAAAACCAATTTTTTATGTGAAATCTGTTATAAAATTTTTATTAAAAAGATTATATCTAAAGCTTGCGTGCAGTACGGATGCTGTTATCCTACTAGTGTTAACTAGAAATTTAAAATGATAATTGAATTTGAATGCGAAGAATATATTATTTTTCAATACAATAGTTATTGACCTAACAATAAAATATTGGAAAATATTTTCTAACCTAAAAATTGTTATAAAAATTTTTAATATTTTATTTTAGTTCTTAACTATGTTATTATCCCTCTTTGTTAAGAGAATTGAATGTATTAAATGACTTATCTTTAGAAAAATATTATTTTCTTTCTTTCCATATATGAATAAAATTTTAAAAAATATTTAATAAAATTTTGATTATTAGTTAAATAAATTAATTAATCACTAATTCTATTAAATTTAAAGATTATTCTATTCATTTAATTCTATATAAATATTGAGCTTCTCTTAGAAAATCTTAATTCAATACTTATTCTCTTATTTAAACTATTTCTTGAGTCTAATACTCAGTCAGATTTTGATGTTATAAATGGATTTTCTTATATAATTGATTAAAGTTTTATTTTTCTTATTAGTATTCCATATATAAAGAGTTTTAATCCAAATATTGGACATTTAAAATACATAATAATTAATGAAAAGATTTAATTTACTTTTGTTTAATTATTTGAAATTTCAAATTCATATTTGATTAAAATTTTAGAAATTTAATCCTTTATTCAATTAAAATCTCTGAATTCTCTGAATATATAGAATGATAACATTTAAACATAACTTTTATTATTTAGATATTTATTTATTTATTCCAGTAATGGGTAGTATTTACATTGATAAACAAAAATTTATTATTGATAAAAACTTTTAGCACATTAGGAAAATTATTTGTCAATAGAGCAAAATTAATTGTATTGACATGAAATTGTTTTGACAGTATATGTTATACTATTGTCACTTATTGTATATGTTTAAACAAAAGTATTATGTAATAAACAAGATCTTATTTTATTACAAATAGATATTTATGACAAAATAAATTATTAATATATGCTTTTATAGCTTATGTATAAAATAAATTATTTATTGAATTTTATATAATATAAAACTTTATTGATTTGTTTTGGGAATAAAAAAAATACTGTGTTATTAATGTAATACTTTATATAAATATATTGTTATAATCGGCTTAAAAACTTATGCATTTCTTAGAGTGTAATTTATTTCGAGTGAAAGTATGGTTTTTTGTTGTTTGTCACGAAAATTACATCAAAATTTTAACAGTGCAATTTGAAATTAAAGTTTATTCTAGCTAATTCTGTTTGTTAGTTATCAAATCCAAGTGTATAAATAGTTTAGTTAAGAATAAACTATTATTAAAAAAAATTATAAATATTAGGAATTTATATTAAAATAATTTTATTATTACTTTCTCTTTAATCTTTGCTTTTTTCTAATATTTACTTCAAATCAAGTTAATCTGTATTATTAATATTGTGTTTTACATTTACCTTATATACACTTATCTTTGTCTCACTTATTATGTATGCAAAGATATTAATTATCATGGTGTCCAGCGTCTACCCACCCAGGGGGTTTTAGAGTATATAAGATTATAATTTTTAATTTTTTACTTTATACAGTTTCTAAAATAAATTTGTTCAATAACTATAGGATGTGCGTCAAAATTATCCAAAGTTTGCAATATATAACTTGGGATACAAATGGTATATTTTTTGATAAATATTTAGTGAAAATCTAATTACAGTATATTATATTCAGTACATATTAAGTTAGTTAAATAAAATATTTAAGTATAATAATAATTGGCAGTGCGTGGAATAATTGTTGCTTCAAGACTGTATATACAGTATTCACTTGGTATATACAGCATTAAAGATCCTGGCGAGCCTTTTGCTTCAATAAATATGAGAATAATTATCCCCTCAAAAATGATTTATAAACGGTTAATATCAGAGTTAATATATAATGTAAAAAAAGTAATTTTTATAATATCAATGCTAAACACTTGTGTTATAATTTATTTTATGCTAATCATTAAAAAACAAATTTATTTTTAAAAATTTTTCATTAAATTCACGCAAAAGTTTATCAAATCTCAATTCCTCATAAATTTATTTTGCGTTTACTAATTTAATAATTCTTATTCTCGACACTAATAT
>JAQGCF010000406.1:0-10475 GCA_034699405.1 Hermanniella punctulata | reverse complement strand
GTTATATATATTGCATGTTATCTGTATTAATGATTTTTTCTATAAGTTGAAAAACTGTTTTTTCGCCAAATCTGTAAATAGTCTTTTCATATAAAATATTGTTATGATTTTTTTGATGATCATTAATGTCATTCATTCTAATTGAATACAAAAATCTAAATATTCACTACTTTTTCTCAAAATAAAAGAGCAATTTATTGGTTTTGATTAGAAATAACGGAAAAAATATAAATAAATAATTTTTATCGAAACTATTTTAATTAAACATAACGATTACATACATTCCCTGATGTGCTGTTTTTGATGTTAAAGTGTAATAATGATTATGTATTTTCCTTTGATATATTGTTATTTAGAAGTTGACACAAATGGGTATATATTTACTGAAAAATTCATTTTTAATCAAAATTAAAAAAGTGAATAAAAACAGATGCAAATGAAAAAAATGTTTTGTCAAAATTGGGCTAATTTTGATGCTATGATATATTTGATATGCATTTGAATTGTTCGTCCAAAACAAAAAAATATTATGAAATGAGTGTTATTTCAGTCTATTCTCTGAGTCGTTATTTTTAAACAAACATATTGTATGGATTATAATAAGTTATATAATAATAATAATATTAAAACCCATGTATTAATTGTATTTGGCGTTATCTAAAGTTGATATACACACAAAGAAACTGCTGTAATGCATCTCATGTTAACTCTGTGATAATAAATAAAAAAAGTTTAATTAAAAACAATTTTATTTCAATATTTATAACTCTAACTTAACTCTAGTAATTCAATTCAGTTCAATACAATTCAATTATTGTTTTTGTTTTATTTTTACTTTTGATCCGGTTTTGATCAAAGCTCTGTTTATCTATTTGTCGAAAAATTTACTTAAATTGATGGCAAGGCTTTTAGTTAGTAAACAGCTTAACATTTGTCCACTTTCTCATCTCATATATGTTTTGAATATATAAATAGTTTTCAAGTATTGAATGCGTTTTTTAAGATAAATAACTTAATTGAAGATTTATCTCTTCAAACATTAACCATAAAATTTATGCAATAATTCTCTTATTTGTGGTGCTTTGCTTCAAGTCATATATTCTAACTAAACCCCATTTGACAAATGCAAGTAATTTTCATTTAGAAAGAGAGCTTAAAATTTAATGAAAACCGGTATCCATTAAAATAAATCACGTCTTGAATTAGCGAAGAACACGAGACAAACGGATGAATTGATATTCGAGTAAAAGCCAATTCCAAAACAAAATGAATTTTAGCTTTAAATCGATAAAGCCTTGTGAGCTGTAGCTATCGCTATCTCTTAATTTAATATTTTAATCAGTTATCCTCTTTATTCATATCAACTCTTATACCTGATCTCAAACAGATAACTATAATATAAGTTTTGCTTCATATCGAGGAAATTAAATATTAGTTTTGTAGTCAATAACTTCAAATCGATATAATATGTATTTTTATTTTTGAACTCAAATTTGATAATATTTCAGTCAATTGAAAAGTAAGTTTTGATACTCAATCGATCCACGCGTACAGAAAGGGAAAGAGAGAGGAGAGGGAGAAGGAGTGAGAGAGAGAGAGAGAGAGAGAGGAGAGAGAGAGGAGAGAGAGAGATAGAGAGGAGAGAGAGAGAGATTACCTGAGAAGGGGTTCGCATTCGCATTTCGCATAACTTGATTTTTAGTTTTCACATTTGGCATAATTATAATTAACTGATATAAGAACTGGAATTATTCTCTGGTAAAGAATTCTAGGAGACGTCCTTGGATTCAATGCATGGACTGAATGCCAAATCCTGGATATCAAGTTAAAGGCGAAGTAGAACACGAATCATGAAATGGGGAATCACTGAAACATTCCTATATAATCACATATAAAAAAAATTTATATAAAATTTTGTTTTATTCCATCACTTTTTCGTGATTAGAATCCATTATTTATATTATTTTTTAATTTAATTTTTTAATATCTTTAACGTTCGGTAGATTTGATTAATAAAAATTTTTAGCCATTAATACAGTATTTAAACTACTTTTTCAGAAAAATTCAGTTTAAAACTTGAAATTTACAAAAAATTTATAATTTTATGAATCAAAAGCTATTGAAGTGAAGTGTCGAATAACTACACAGTCCGTTGATTTTATGAATATTACTCTAGTGTGGTATTGCTTAACAAACTTTGAATTAAGTAACTTTTGCGTATATCCGCAATCTGGCAAAAGTAGTGCTGCAGAGGATATTTGAAATATGATAATAAGTCTTTCCCAATAAGTTTAATGACATCAAAATCATAGTTATATTACTTTCTTATAATTAAATTAAATTAGTTTTTATTCATAATTTGACGCATATATCAATCAATAGTAGTTTTAAGATCACAAATTGAAATGAAAGTGTCAGATGAGACAATAAAGTGAACAATAAAATACCGTCAATTTAGAAGTAATTGCTTTCATAACGTCCTTCGCCTTTGCGTTCAAACGGCCTTCTCTAAGAAATTACACAAAATATAGAGATTTTTTGTTTTTTGTCGCTTTTAATAATAATTTTAAGAGCAATCGAACTCTCGTTTTAGATTAGAGAACGAAATGTGATGTAAATGTAAATAATTTATTTATAGTTAGAGAGACATCAATGTCCTTCCATGACTTACAAACATAATATCGTATGCATTATTAGTATTTTGAGCCAAGGATTTTACAAACTAGAGATGTGTCGGATTTCTTTTTATTACAAGTACTAGAAATAAACACTTCACTATTTTTCCACGTTATCTCTCTCTCTCTCTCCCCCTCTCTCTCCCTTTACAGTCTTAGATTCTTTCTCCCTATACATTGCTAATCATTTTATTTTTTTCTCTCAATTTTTCTAATGTTTCTAAATCTCGATTCCCTCTCCTCCCAACACAAGGACGTCAACAATTTCTGTAAAAGTTGCCAAAAAAGTTAAGTTTTATGCATCAAAATCTAATTATTCAATTCTATAAACTAATAATTACTAATAATTGATGCCTAATATTGATTCATATTTATTGTTGTTTACGATATATTTAACTTTTGAATACAATTTTAAAAAATATTTATTATAATTCTTTATAGATCTGTAAAGGAATCTAATTGAATAAAAACTACGGATGCAAATTAGTCCTTGAATTTGATCAACAATAAAAAGTAGTTGAAAACAGGACAATTTTAATCTGCAGAATGACATTTAAAAAAACATTATTTAAAACATATTACTTTTATTCATGATTTTATTGCTATTACATCTGATTTAATGATTATTACCGTATTTTCATGAGAATCCAATCAAATAAAAACTTCAACTTATTATCAAAATATTTATTTGCAAAGAAAAATAGTTTCAATATTTTTCTTTAAGAATGATTTATTTCTTAAAAATGGTTCCAATTTTAATGTTAACCAAAATTTCTAAACAATAATAGACAATACTACCGGTAATATTAAATATACTATTGAGGCTCGAATAGTAAATTAAAATGAATAGGAAAAATAAAAATAAAATATCTCAAACATTTAATAGCATAAGAATTTTCAATCACAATAATTATTACACTAGTGATTGAACCAATATGCTCGGGGATGTATTTTGCGACAAATATTTATAGGTGTTAACTAATTTAATAATGATTAATATTTGGATCAGACTTTTCTAGAAAGTTAATGGAATTAATTTTTAACGTAAATTGAAAAATATAACTCTAGTTCTACAATATGTTATGAAATATTAGAGTTTGACTAATTAAAGCGTTATTATCTAACCTTACACTCACATAATTTGTTTATTTTGTCCTAAATAAACAAATGAAGTATTGATTATCAATAGCTCTAACATTAAGCCAACGGCTTTAAACTTATGTGCCCTTAAAGCCAATGAAACGCAAACGCTTTCACGACCAAAGTTTGTTATTTAAGATTAAATCAATGTTCGACTAAATTAAATATTTTTGTTAAACAAGAGACTAATTATGGATAATAACTGTAAATATGCTTAATTATGAACTGTAGATACTATCGTTCATATACTGCAAAAAAAATATTTTACATTATGTTATATCAAACATATCCCAAATATCACTCTTTAGTTGTTTTGTATGGTTTAAGCCGAATGTCAGTCAATTTTGATTTTAATATCAGAATTATATTATAACTAAATAATTATTTGTTATATTTTACGCCCGCAATGGGGGTTATCAGTTAAAGTTGAATAAATTGTTTACTTGTTTTTATGATACTTTACAAACTTTAAAATCTTAATCGACTTTCAATTTTATTTATTTTTTAAACAGAAATTTGCGTTAATTGAATGGAAGTGAGAATTAAACAATAAATATTACAATATTTTATAATTGATATACAATTGATTAATGTTTTAGTTTTACTTTAAAAATCAGAAACTTTTACGATTAGATCATAAAGTTTTTGCGAAATAAATTTATATTAAATCGTCAATAAAAAGGAAAGTATTATCCATTGATTATCAGATTAACCCTCGGCTAAGAGAATAAATATTGAAATGAAAATCATGTAATGAAAATTAAATTTCATTTTGTGATGAATTCTCTTAATGATGAAATATTCATTAGATATATAGAGTGTATGAGTATATACTGTGCTGTATATGTAAACTATCAAATTTTATCAAATGTTTAATTCAGCACTAAATAAGTTATGATTATTACATTGCTTTAACTTTCATTCATAACTTTTCCCGTGAGCTATAGGGCATTAAAAAAACTTTATTTTCTCTCAATCCATTAACTTTCCTCAATCCAAGTACAGTGCATTAGTTGCAACTTCAGCTCAAATATTTCATTCGTGTGCACATCTGAATGTAGGAGATATTGCAAACTAATTAATTATCTGTTTTGTTCATTATTAGGATGCGATCAATTAATATAGACTTTTGGTTTTTATAAAAGAAAAAAATGCCAAATTATTATATGACCGACTTATCACTATTTTAGAAGTGACCCTCTTTTCCTACTAGCAATAAATATGCATTCAATTTATTGAATGGAGTTTCACTTTAATCTGTATTTTCCCAAATCAAAGATATAAATGTAAGCAATTACTGATAATTTAATGTTAGAGGCGCTCAAAACTTGTTATAAATGTACTGTATTTTGCAAATGAATTAGTATGAAATTTGTATATTACTCAATACAATCAAACATTTGTTATATTGCATACATTATAATGTCATAAAGAATGAGTAGTCGAGAGCAAAAATAGTCTTTCCTCGTCTTTAGCAAAGCATTTGTAAAAGTTAACTATTTTGAGGTAACCCCATATTTGGCTTGTATTCGGTGTTGATGACCTCTCGTTTGAAAATTTATAAACTTATTTCAAAATTTTTGTCATTGACATAAAAGTATTATCGAAAGTTCTTCTGCAGTACTGTAACAGTTTTAAAGAATGATTTACAACAATTTAAGCCAAACATTTAAACTACTTAAACATTGTGCTCCTATTATGCAATTCAGTTCATTAAAAAATTTTAAACTGAGGATAAATTTGAGACTTTCTCTAATTTTTTTTTTTTGATTTAACAGTAATAAAATAAAATAGTTTATTATATTTACTTAACTCTAGGAAGTAAACAGATCTGATTTTTACTGTAGATCATAAAGTTTAGTCTATCCAAAAGTATAGTTTAAATGAATTATTTGCCTAAAGATAAAAATTCAAATTATTTGGAAAAAGGGATAACATATTATGTGATTACAGCATATCCTCAAATAATAAAAAATTATATTTGTTTCAAACGATTGCTTTTAATAAACTTAATTTCATAAAATTAGTGAAAATGTAAATGTTTTAAAATAAGAGAACAAACTCTAGAATTGCTGTGAGCCTCAAATTAACAATTAGTTTCTCCTTATTTAATTGGTAAACAATTTTGAACTAATCAAGAATTGGCAGCAAATTTACATTATTGTAATTTATTGTCACTTTCTTTAAAAATTTTGGATGAATAACTAGAAAGGTATGCAAATTGCCAGTGCATGCAATCTTTGGTTGATTAGCTAACTTAGTTTTTTTACACTAAAATATAGGACACCAGAGGAGCAAAATAAACCCAATTCTGAATAGGAAAAAATGCACTTTCTTTAATATGGATTCGCTATTAAATGTAACTCTTTGACTGGTCTGGACAGAAGACTCTCTTATCACTACTTAGAATATAATAGCCGACAGCGAAATACTTTCTAATAAACTACTGTCTGTGAAAATAAATGGGCGAAAATCAAAACCAAATCGAGTTTGAGTTTGAGTTTATTGGAATTTCTCTTTGGAACTAATAGTTCGTATGTTAAGGAAGTTTAACAGTTAAGTAAAACTCATTTAACCAATTGATAATAATTACAGGTACAGGTACTTAACTGATTTCTATATTCTATAATCTAATAACTACTTTATTGATTATATCTCAAATATCTTTTATAATTTTCTTATTTAAACTTTTAAGCTCTCATTAATAATTGATAAAAATAATTGATTTCATATTATTAACAAATTAGTGTTTGTCATGAATTGGTGTTATTTTTGAACTTTTTAATAGATAATGAAAATTAATATTTGAACAAAACATAAAACTATTGTTTAAACTAAATCAACTAAATCAGATAAATCTCACTGCGATAATAAATTTGAATAATTAATGGAAAAGTTTGTACTAAAGTCTCACTTATTTATTAAAAAAGGAAAAATTTAAATATGATTTATCGCTTCAATAAAGTTGTGATAATTTATATTTGAAGTAATTTTTAACAAAAGAAAATAAACACCAATTATATATATCTATACATTGATATTAACATTTGTTAATCACACCAATTAAGTCTACGATATGAGCCTCCCTTGACCTAAAAAGGATGACTATTAATTTTAAATAAAGGTGAGCTTTGCTACAAATCATTACATAACAAATAAATCTCTATATATTATAATATAATAGCATTTTATATAAATTTAATTTTTAATCTAAAAATCATAATATAATGTAAGTATATTGAAATGGAAACGAGAAAGTAATGGAACGACTTGACCCCTAAATCATGTTTGTTGCCTAATTACAATTAATGAATGAATTAGTTGTCGACCTAGACACCACCCTTGCTATAGTTTTTCTAAAAAAATCATTTTTTACTTTCGTTTACTTGCAGGGAATTTAGAGCTCGGATTAGCTCCCAATATATGAAACAAACAAAAAATCCACAATACTTTGGCTCTATGTATATCTCTTGCAATAGATAACTCTTTTACCACAACTATTTTTTACATAGCAGTCCCCACCCAAATCTCAGCCTCATTTAGCAATTCATAGACTGTCTACAAATATCAGCTTTAATTTGTTCATTATTTGCAAAGATACCAATAATACTACCTTTACTGAGGACTTGATATCCATCCAAAAAGTGTTACCATGACCCTGAAGAATGAAAAATATAAGTTTGTCACTTATACTAAAATTAATTTTGTTCTAAAATTGTTTTCGCATATTTGTGGTCTGAATATTGATTGATTTATTGTATTTTATTATTATTTTTTCCACCCTTTAATAAAATAAATATATTTAATGAAAAATATAGATTATATACATTAAAGGGCTAATTATTGCTCTAATTATCTGATTTGACATCGGTTTCGATACTTAATAGTGAAGAATAGCCAAAAGATATGGTTCTTTAAGTTATTGCATGAGTTTATCTTTATTGCTCTCTTATGGTAAAAACGATTTTTAAGTCACGTCAGCTCTTTTTAGCCAAAAATATGTGATATTTCTTTTTGATTTATTAACCATAAACAGTAGTAATAGTTAAATGAAAATAAATATCTGTGATAGTGGCAGTTCTCTTTCACATAGAGGTCCGGTTTTCTAAATCTGCTTTGCATTCATATAACCATAAATTAAATTAACAGAACTTAAGTACTTATAATACTTTAACTGTATTTGAAAAATTAATTTTTAATTTATATTTCAATGATTAGAAAATTATTTTCAAAAAACCCTTATCTGTAATCTAGATTTGAATGACATCATACCATATACAGTGCTTTACTGTGCATTTTTTGCTTTTTGGGATTTCTCACTCATAAAATTATGAATAAATTAACTCTTGATTTGCTTAAAATTCCATTTAATTCATTTGAATAAAATAAAATTCAATTCTGAAGTTTTCAAAATAATGTCATATTTTATTTAAATATTCTAATTGTTAGCAATGAATGTAAAAAAATTTGGACTAAAGTTCCAATTTTTATCCATTATATAAAGTTAAATGAATAAAATACTCCAAAGACTCTCATTCTTCAAGATTACGTGGGTTTAGTATTTTGAAATTGAAACTTAATCTCTTTATGCTAACAAAAGCTATCAATATTTGTCAGTTTTCTTGAAATTTGGAGGTCCACAATAAATGTCAATACAGAGTACATGCAATGATATGCTGTACATGTATATGAATTTATAATAAGTTTAAACAGGTATGCACTCTCCACAGAAATACATATGCATATTACTATTAAAATAACGTATAACTTATGGATTGTTTAATTGCATTTAAATAAAAATTTATTTTAAATATAGTTTATAGGATTTCTTAATCAGTCGTAAGTTTGAATTCTGTTGTAAACCAATCCGAATGATGTGATTTATGTCATAAATGCGTGCAAACCCTAATCACGAAGCTTTCACTTTAATGTTTAGTTCAGTAGAACATAGTTTTTAAAATTTTTTATTATTTTTCTCTCTTATTTTGTTTAAGATAAGGAAATTAACGGTAAATTAAGTGAATTATCATTATCTAAACGTCTATGTAATATGAAAACATTGTATTCTTTACATTTTTATTTATTACTTTTTTTCTAAAGTTTTTAAACAATTAATTCTTTTTGAGTTTAATACAAGATTTAAACTCAAATTAATTATTATATTCGACAGTTTTTATTGTCGACAAATTTTATGAAAATAAAAATCGAGCTTAAAATCAGTTTTCTTTGACCGCAAAGAAATTAAAGAATTTTAACGGTTTATTATCAATTGAATGCATAAAATTGAAATAAATACAAAAACAAGTTTGAACCAAAATTATGTAATCACTATTTTTAGACCACACAGTGAATACAAAAATACTTTAGCTTTAAATTTATTAACTAAATTATGTAACGACAAAATATGATAAATTCATATATATTTTGGTTACAAACTAATGGAACTAAGAATGCGTAACACTTTCGGTTCAAGATTATATCAAGTATGGAAAAGTATTAAGTACAGATTATATTCGTAATGGACATCGGATTAGAGAGGGAACGAATAATGGTATATTGATTTATATTTTACTTTTTCAAATATTGAATTTAATGTTATATAAATGTTTCCATCAATTTTAAATCTAATTAATACATCTGTCATCACATATAACTTTTAAATAAGCATAACATTGCTTTTTATTATAGACTCAACTATTTTACGCTCTGTGCTCTATATCTCTATTATCAAAGAATCATTCTTATAGAGCATGTATGTGCAAAATAAAAATGTGGGTATTTTTTCATTAGAATAATCAGACATTATTTTTGCATATAAGCGAAAGTTTACTGTAAGTGACTCAGTCTATCATTAAATACTGTTATGAATTTTCATTTAATATAAAAACAGTTCTAATTGTTTTACTGCTAATTGAAAGTTCAAAAAATTATTGCAGTGATTCAAAATATTAAGCTAAACAAATTGTTATTTATCTCATTAGTACAGTCTATTACAGTCAGAATGAAACGCAGTTAAAAAATATTAATAGATAAAAGTAAAGGATTTGTCAGTTGTGAGTAAGGAACGTCAGGAATGGGAAGAAGGGAAGATTACCAATTTGGAAAGTTTCCAAATTGGGAAAATTTTGGGAAAATAAATGAAGGAAGGAACCTTCAGCACTTGGGAATTTTTATTTTTTAAAGCGCATGCGCAGCCACATGCGCACATGTGACTAAAGCTCATAAGTAAATCAAAACATATTATTTTCTTTAGATTTAATAACAAATAAAGTTAATTGTGATTAACAAAATGCCTAATTTAGTTAATTACAAGCTTTGGATTCAGCACTTGTGCCACAGACGTAATTGTTTTCAGTACCTAAAATTCTCTAACGACGGTTCTCGGGAAACTTGGGAATTTTCTCTTCCCTGGAAGGGAATAAAAACTACGGAAAGGAAAAAAGTCGTTTCTTAGTTGTGAATCAGACAAACTAATAAGTAAGCAGTCAATTGAATGTACACGTACTTAAATTATTAAGTAGTGTATAAGCATTACGCGTTCCATTCTGAATGCAATAGACTGTACAGACGAAACTTTTCTGCTTTTCAACTCTTACCTTACATAGAGGCAATGATGTAAAATACTTTACATTTTGTAATAAGTTCAACACTAATATAAAC
>JAQGCF010000405.1:0-10484 GCA_034699405.1 Hermanniella punctulata | reverse complement strand
AATTACAGGTAGTGTTGCACTAAAAAAGTTTTACATTTAATATTGATATCGCATTCATTGCTAGAGATAACTAATTATTATTAAAGCATCGAAAGAATAAATTTTCATTTAAGTTAGTTATGAATTCAAAAACAGTTTATACACATAAAAAACGGTAGAGATTTAATTTTGTTTTATATCACGAAATTCAATAAAATAAATTTCCATTAATGGAGACAATCTTTTATAATGGGTAACATTTTTCAATAGACACCTTATTTTTTTAACTTTAAACTTAATGAGTTTTTAGCTCCTATTTATTCATTTTAAATCCAGTTTTGCAATAATTTTGTCAAAAAAGAGCATAAAATTTATTTTCTCTTTTTGAAGAATTCAGGAAATTTTATTAGAAATACCAGTACTTTGAGTACTTGAAGTGATGACAGACTAATTCATTAAAAGAGATTCAATTTTAAAATAAGAATGAATTTTCGTTTTGTATAAAACTTCTGATTAATATTTATATCATATTTCATACTTTCGATTGGAGTTAAAAGAAAAATCCAAATCAAACTATACATCAAAATAATCATTGAATTTTCAAAATAGAATATATGTCAATGAAATTATATGTAAGCATTTTTTGGTATGCATTCATAACAAAAAGTCAAGTCGATCAAAATCAGACTTTATGTCATATTTTAGCAGAGAGTGGCCCACATTATTACATGTGATACTATCATCAATAATGTTCTTTTCTTCTCAATTGAAAACAAGTGAATGAATACGTTATAATAACTCACAGTTTTCTGCATTTTTTCAAATGCAAAATCAATGAATTAATCAATCATAACAAGAATGAGTAGATGAGCTCAATCACCATAACTTGATTGTGTTCAATAAAATGTGTTTGTCTTACGATTATTCTCACATTTTTAGTGATAATTCATTTCTATTTTTTAATTTTATATTAAATTCCCTAAATTGCACTCAAAGAAGAAAAATGAATCCATTTTTATATAATGTTTAACAATACAATAAATCACTGATAAGAAGTATGACATTCAAATGTCGTTAACAATAGGAGTCAAAGCTTTCTATAAAGTTGGTTGACTTTAAGCGGAAACGATACAAAACTAATGAACAAAATTTTCACAAATAAAGGAAATGAAAGCAAAGGGTAAGAAAAGGATTTTGGATTTTATGAAAATTCAATTAAAAATATATGAATTTAAAGATTCATTAAATGAAAAATTTGAGAAATTTCTCAAAATAATGAATGTTAGATGACTTGAATGCAAATTAATTTACTAAATATTAATATATTTGAAAAATTTTGTGTATATAAAACTACTGTCATTAAACTCATAAAAATATTGTATAGCAGTGTATTTAAATAATGGAGTTATCGACCTCTCAAATGATTGAACCAATAATTTTTCTCAAATTCTTATCTTAAATAAATGCAATAATGGAATTGAGGTTTTCTATTGACACTCATTGTGTAAATAAGAAAAGAAAGTAAGAATTGTTGGACAGAGGAAAAACCACAATACTTTCTGAAATTTTGTCAATTTTGCCTTCTAGAAAAAAGTGGAAAAACGATATACTCTCCTAACAAAATTAAATACAGTATGTTAGAAACTGTAATCTTATCTAAGACACTAAACTGGCTGCTTTTAACTTTGTGGCTACCATTGTTGTCTCGTCCTATAATTTTATTTGTTTAATTTAATTTTAAAAATAACTAATAATACGATAGTTAATACTATGTACTAATGATAAAAATAGGCTCGAAAACCACAAGCATGAGCCTGAGCCTGGCGAGTTTTCCGAATTTTAATTTCCGTGATTGTACCCAAATTATATTATTTAACCAGAAAATGTTCTCCAACAGTAGTCAAAAATTTTTTAAAACATATATAAGATAAAAAAAATGCTATCATAAAAATTTAAATTGATTTGAGTTGGGGAACGGGGGTTAAATTAATTTTTGAAAATCGAGTTTTTTCCCATACCTACCATTATAAAGAGAATCTTAAGATTTGAATATCTCGAAAACGGTTAGTGGTCGAAATATGAACTTTGAAGCCAAAAGATGACAATTTACGACTACTTCTTGAGTATATCGGTTAGAAGCCTCTCCGCCATTTCGACCCAGCTACTTTTTAACTACACTTTTCGAAGAAAATGTAGTATATAATCTCGTCTTTTCAGATTATATACAACTTTTTCACAGTTAATTTTTGCTCTCTGTGAAAAGAGTTCCAAAATCTTTTCAACACACGTTAGACTAACAAGATGTTTGATGTTGTAAGATGTTTGCAAAAAAATATTTTATACATCAAAATTTTGCTTCATATCCAATGAATGTTGTATTTTGAGTATTATTGTTTTTTCAAAGTTTATTATTGGTATTTAAGTTAAAATTATATCATTGATTAGTGAATGACTTTTAAACATTATCTTATCCTTACCTGGATATAAATGGACTCATTCCATAATTAATGGATCACATAAAAGAATAGGTTTAGACAATAGATATTATTATTGGTTGTTAAGGAAAGGTTAGCGAGTATTAAGATTTTATTTCTAATCAATTTTAAGTTAAATAATACAGGTATGGATTAAAAATTAGATTTAGTAAAAAATGAAGTTTTGTATGGAATTGTATGGAGTGTTTGTCTGAAATAACAAAGTGTTTGTAGTGCTCAAAGTGTTATTATAACATAAAATCTAATCGCGATGTCAATGAACTCTCAAGATGTGGACAAAGGAAGCCCAGGGGAAGATTCACTGACCACACTTCATCAACCAGTCACTACTGTTTGTCACAGTAGAGTTCAAGATAATTGAATATATTTACTGAATTGCTTTCAAATATTAACATAAACTTTTGGTTTAAGTATTTTAAGTGAAGAAATGTAATCATCTAATGATTATATTCAAAACACATTTGCTCACTGTTCTCAATGTAATCGTATTCTTAATCCACTTCTTTTCTAAACACTTTCACTATTCTCAGTGCTATATCTTTACCAAAAGCCAAAATGGTTTTACTAATAGACAAATAAGTGCTTCTATTTTAGTAAATATCGGTCATATGTAATGTCTGTGTAAGTGATTAACAAATATATTGGAAATACATATATGGAATCAATTTGCAAAATGCGATTCTGTTGTAAATGTGAAATAAAGATAAATAAAGAATTTATATTAAAACTGTATTAAACAAATGGTATTTAATATTCATCTATTACTCAACTATAGCCAAATGTAAACTTACTTTATTTGATAAATATAAATGATTTTAATATAAGTTTGCAATTATTCGACACTCATTGAAAGCGAATTGAATATAATTTCAGCAAATATTATAAACATCTATAAAAATAATTAGCAGTAGAGTTGATATACTATTATAGAATTTGTTGGTTATCTATATTGTCATTAAGTTTCTATTTTGTTGGAGTAAAATAAGAGAATTAGTAAATCTTCGTCATTATCTATGAGCTCGTAATTGTGTTATCATTAGTATTGCATGAGTTGTTCTGATGGGTTACACTTTCATTTAGGGTTTGGCGTAACAATTCTGGGAATTAACATTACATGTTTGACTAGAATAGAGTAAACGCATTAATGCCATTCATATGCAGATATCATATTAAAGCAATTGTTGCAACAAATATCAATTCTTTGCGCCACTAAATACTAAACTTTAGCGACTATTCTCCCGAAATAATGCCACTCTTTTAGCAAACATGGAATAGCAATTTGAAGCACAACTTTTACCATCTGCTGACATCTCAACTGAAACAATTGCAAAAAAGATATTCAATATAATAATATTTGGTTGTAATACCACGTATTGAAACTTTATCCACAAATCAATTTAGCCAATAATGAAAGAACACAAACATATTACTCCATGAGTTTGCTTCCAATTGCTAATCGTACACAGTAATATTTTGTTAAACTTAGTCAAACACTTCTTTTCTATTACAACTGATCTCAACTTAATTTTGTTTTAATTGTAAATTAGTAATGATTTTAGTGGTATTACAGGCACTAAACTTTCTTAAGCTGTAAATAGTTTAGATTTATTGATTCTCATTAGGATTTTTTTCAGCAATTTTTTTCCAGCAATTCATATAAATCCACATAAATTACAAATTTATGCTGAGTTAACATTTTTATCTTTACTGTTACTGAAAAAGATAAATGTCTGTGGGTGTCGGGCATATTTGGGTGATATTAAGATATGTAACACATCTTTTTAAGAAACAAATAACGAAATTGAAATAAAACTAAAACCGAAATACTTTTTATGAGTAAAATGTAATTTAATGGAAATCAAAACTTGTCTTTTTTATGACAATGTGTCAGATAAGAGATTTTTAACATCATTTTTTCATTAGATTAATCGATGCTTTATGTGGCGCGCAGGTGCTTAACGGGTAACTCAACGAGAAATAATTTTGTAAATGAACTTTTTTGCCTTTAATTCTATGTTTTCTTCTATATATGCCAAAGTATATATTAGATAATGCGAGACCCCATCAAATATAAACCAAAATCTGTCACTATTATTAGCGCTTCACTGAACTCAACTCTTTCATTAGCTCTTTTTAATGTCCTCAAAATGAGAATTAGATTAACTACAAGTTATACATAAAATGCAAATAATTATAGTTTATAATAGATTTTATAACTAAAATAACCTTTTAATTTCAACTTAACATAAAAACTAATTTTAATACATTAAACCAGATTAGATATCCTTTAATAAAACCAATATTTTTTCTTAACTAAAACACTACATCATAATTAAGAGTTTGAAATACTAACAATTGAGACATAAATCTCTTCAATGGAATATTTATTTTAAATATAGAAAATATTTCAATATTTCTAAATATGTTGTTATTAATACTATAGTAATAGATGTGTTCTTCAAATAAGTACAATAATAATCATTAATTTTTGTCTGCAATACATTACTTGTGACAAATGTCATAATAATAAGCGATTCTGTGTTTTTAGATGAAATCAATAATAATATATAATTTAATTATTCTAGTCGTTGGTCTTTTGCTCTACAGTATAGTTTAGAAGTACTGTAAGATCAGAATATATGAAACACAGGCATAAGATTGTATTGTGTGGTTGATTTAATTAGTGGCCCTCAACCAGTTTCCGGTATCAAAACCTGGGCTTACATTATGTAGGAGTCGTTGCATATCTTCAATTCAATTATGGTTTGATTCTATCAGATATATGATATGATATGGCATTATATGGAATCCATGAGTCAGCACAACAATAATATTATTCTTATTATTTGAACTATTGTTGGAATTGATAAAAATGGTAAAAATATTGGAATAGTTGTTGCTATGATATTGTAATCCAACCATTCTTTCAAATAATATAATGTTCTCATATTTGCAATGACTAAAACTGTTGTGAAATTATCATTTTAATTGACTAAACATAACTTTATTCTCATATTTATTAAATGCTAATATATTTCTATTAATATTTATGGATGAATATAATATATAGACAAATATTGAACTGAATGTATTGATAACTCACACCTATTGTAAAGATTGCAGATATACTGTAATATTGATTTTTGTAAAGTTTAACGTCGAGATAATTTCAAACTTAAGTGTTTGCTTTAATAAAATATTTTGAACTTTAACTTAAATTATTTCGATAAAAAGATAATTTATTAAATTTGCAAATTATACAAGTGTACAAAACTACCATGATCAAATTGTTTTATAACTATAATAAAATTAGTTTTATTTACTTGAGCTTGATATAATTTTGGAAAAATTGCGAATCAAAAATCTAAAATTTTTATTTGAGTGTTATAGAGAAAGATATAATTTCAAAACCAAACAAAGTATATTTGAGAAAAATGTAGAATTATTTTTAAGGAAAATTGAATAGACTGCTATGATTTTAATTTTTTTTGTTGCAGTTTTACCTGAGCAGTTATCGTCTGTGCTCATAGGTATATGTTCAATTATAGGCTTTCTCGGTACCATTAGTGGGTATTCTCAAAAATATTTCATTAAGTTTGGTTAAGAGAGTTGGTAATAAATCGAAAAAACCGAGAAAGTTTGTTTTGGCGAAAGCTGTATAAATAATTACCACCCATATACTATTTATTTCTATAATTTATTTAAAAACTTTCTTCTTTTATTCAAAACAATTTTGTCAGTGTTTTAAATTTCACTACCCATTCGTGTTGTAATGGTTAAAGCGCTCGGATACTTACCGGGAGATGTTTGGTTCAATTCCACCCCGAGTAGTCTACATTATTGATAATGTATAACTTATAGCTACAATTTATAACTAATTATTTGTTTTACTATTTTATAGGAATTCTTAATAATGATAAATCCAATCACGTTCTGCAACACTATAAACCTACTTTGTGAACACCCTATAATTTTTCCTCTATTTATGAATACGAGAATTTATTTTGAGCCCTTGTTTAAAATGAAAATGAATCGCGAACTACCTTTTACTCAAACTCTAATAAGACATTACACAACAACAATGAAAAATGAAAAATAGATTTCAAAATTCAGTTTTAGAACTTAAATATTTGGTAGAATTTGTAGTAAGAGTTAGTTTATATTATTTGAGTTTTGACCGATTTATTCAATTTATTTCTTGTTTCAAAACTTATAATAAGATCAAATGGATGACGAAGAGGCAGATGCTTTCACAGTTCACTTATTATTCCTACTGTGTATTATTGGTATTCTTTACATTGCAATTATGGTTTGATTCAAATTTGAGTTTTGATTTTAATTTTATAAAAATTGTTTCATAAAAACAGGTAATTATTTTAGCGGGTCTTCTAATAAAAAGACGCAGAAAAATAGTGGTTCACGAAGAATACGAAAAACAAAAGTTGAAACAAAATAAATAATATATTAAACTTTAATTATATATTTTATTTGTCTTTATTTCTATTACAAAATTTTTAACGAATAAATTATTTTAATTGTAATCCTTTCGTATATTTCATTATTGTTTGACTTAATTCAAGTTATATTTGTATAAAAGTGTATCTGATGTGAGATTTTGTGGTACAGGTATTTAACGGAAAGTAAAGTATTGATAGAATACAAATGAATTTATAAAATTAATTTATAATATGTGAATCACGCGATAAAATAACGTAATTCTAACAATTTTAACACTATTAACAAACACAATAAAGACTCGTTTATCAGAGCACTCATGAATTTTATAAAGATTTAAATTATTTTTTGTCAATAATTTCATAAGAAATATAATTTTTAATTAATTAGTTATCGAATAACAATAAATTCATTGATAGATAGCATTCGTTAATTTGAACCCATTTTTATAATTCAATTAATTATTATATGAAATGTCAAACAAGAAATTAATTCAATTGAATACAAACGCAAAGACTGTTTCGACAATTTATGGAGAGTTGAAGTATTTTAATGACTGTTTGCTATCAAATAACGGCTCCAATGATATGAAACTATATGAGAGGGAAAACATGGAAATTAAAATAGAAGAGTGTCTCAAAAGATTGGAATGGAATTTACGGGATTTGTTCACTTCTATCAAACTATTGCATAATCAAGAACTCAGTGATGAAGAACACGAAGAAATAGAGGCTCACTATCGGATGGCAATACAAGTGGAGAAGTACTGCAAACAACACAATCATAACAATTGTGAACACATTGTTTTGATTGATTCCGATTCTGAACAATACAAAGAAGACTCGGAATTAAGTTTAGATCCAATCAAACAATTGTTGCGAAACGTATTGAATAGCGATTACAATGCAATCGAAAATCCCAACACTTTTACCCAAAAATTAATACGAATTTCAGTAGTTTTCACAAATTTTGTTTTGAGAAGTTGGAGAGTTTCAGACCTTTTGCTTTCTTTCTTTTAAGTTATTAATTCCTAAATCTCTTTTCAACAGAATTTAAACTTAATTTCGTTATTAATTATTTTAATACATTCACTAATACTTTATTCATTTCACAATTTTTTTATATAATTTAAAATCTATTTAATAATAACAGAATATTCTTAACATTAATAAAATATTTTCTTAATTAATAATTATATTAAACTGTACTAAAAATAAAACTTCTCAAAAGTTGCGCTCAAACCTACGAAAAGATTAGAAAACGAATAAAATGTCTTATTATAAAATAGGGTTACAATGCATTAATCTCCATCTATGGGTACACATTGTTATCAATTGTAAGTTTTAGTGAAAAGTCTTTTTTAATGTTTTAAACTAAAAGTTTTTCTCATTTCTTAAAATGTGGTCAAATTCTCATAGAATGCTGTTTTTGAATTGAGTTTATAATTAATATTATTTTCTTTTGGTTATATTCACAACTTTTGGATATTCTTTCTTTTATGGACCGCAACAATGTTTTATCAACGCGTGCAAACTGTTCATATTTTTTTGTTAAGTTAATTTAACTAACTGTTAAGTTAATTCCTCTGTGCGGCTGAACTTTTATTTGTATTTAACTAATTCTTTACATCTAATACAGAATATTCTCTATTAAGATGAGTCAAATTTATTTAAGAATTTTAAAGTACACGTTCATAAATAACTAGTTTTGTAATTTTTGACTAACTCCTAACTTAATTATCAGAATCTGTAAATTAATTTCTAGATTTTTTATTGAGCAAACTTTAAGTCTAAGCTTTGCGGAATTCTTCAAAAATCGTTTACCTCTTTCCGCCATTGATATTACAAGTAACACAAAAGCACACGATCTTCAGCTTACAGTAGTTCTCAACTTATTTACTCTAAATCTTACTTTTAATGGCAATGGCGGAAAGAGGTAAACGATTTTTGGAGAATTTCCAGAAGATAAGAGAAAAGGAGAAGAAAGTAGAGTCATGAGAGGCAGAGGAAGACGATCAGTCCTCACAGGCCATGAACAGACACTATCTTCAATAAAATGAAAGGAACTGACGGACAGACTTTTCCTTTGGCACTGAATTACTTGAAAATCGAACAAAAAGCAGGTTTTGGTGTATTTGAATACCACATATCGTTCAGCCCTCAAATGGATTCCCGCGCTCTCAGGTATAAGATATTGAGACTAAACGAAGTGATTGTGAAGATCGGACCAGTGATGCAGTAAACTGGTATGAACTGTAAACTTGATTTCGTTCTAAAGTCCCCAAGTAATGCCTTTTGTCAGTTCAAAATTTGAAGGATAGTTATAAAATTACTTAAGTTTAGATGAAATTAGTTATAAGTAATATAAAAATTTTATAATTAGTAATATCTCTCGACGTATAGTATTATATGATTTTCTCATTGATTTTACTAAATTTTGACTATTTTTAAGTGTTTAATAATAGCAAATAATAGTGTATTAATTTTAGTTTAAGTTAAAATGTGAAATATGTAAACTTAAGTAAGGCTTAACACAACTATTTAACTAATATTAGACAAAATCAAATTTAATAATAAAAAGTTTTCCATTAAAGATAGATTTGTTTTATGTTTTATAATAACTAAACCAATAAATTATAATTAAAAACTTTATTTTAATATTCAAAAAGGCAATAGATTTTGATATAAATGTGTAGATTTTTATTTATTATAATAATTTGAATTGAATTTATCAGTGGGTAAACATACTTTCGTAATTACCAATACTTTATCACCAGTATGTTTAATTTAATGTCAATCTCATACACTATTTATGCTTATATTGTTATAAGAATTATGAATTTTAAAAACAAAATAGATATCAAGAGTTAATAAGTCACTCAATAATAATATTTGTGGGCAAACACTTCAAATGATTTTGTGTTAAAGAGATATTACATCCTTTAAATTGAACTTTTAGTTTAACATTGAATTTCGATTTAATCAAATGTATGCACGAATTTAGTGTCACTTCAGAGACATCCACACAATTAACTAAATGAACAAATAATAGGCCTTTATTTGATTGAATCACTTCACTTATTTTATCCCCAATTTTAGTGCCTCTCATCGATAACTTTTTCAATTTTTTTAATTTACATAAATTAATTACACCATTATTTGTCACCTCAGTGTTGACAACTGTTGGATAAGAAGAGTATTGATATTCAATGGATTCGAGTGATGGACAACAATTGGAAAGTGTTTCAAAAGATTTATCACTGATTTGGGCCATAATGAATGAAAAACTCTTTAATTTTAGAACTCCCTGTAAAATAGCAATGAGTGTGTTATCGAAATTGTTATGTAAAAGAGGAGACAAGTTGTGAACTGACAAATGTTCCAATTTTTTGAGTTTTGCTATTGATATCAAATGTTGGGATTTAAATGTTTGCGGAAAATAATAGGCATTAATCGATAGATTTGTTAAGTCTTTCATATGTTTTGTAATTATTTCGATAATGTCTTCTGAAATATAAGTTCCAATTTTCAACTCTTTTACATTAATAGTGTAGGA
>JAQGCF010000404.1:0-10502 GCA_034699405.1 Hermanniella punctulata | reverse complement strand
ACTAAAATTTTTTTACTTATGAAACATAAGTACTTCGAGTTTTTAAAAGCAATTTTAGGCATAAACTAAATCACATAAATCAATGAAAATATAATTATAAAATAATTTAGAGAATACTTCAGTAATTGAATTCTTTTTAGACTTTTCTACAACTTTATCAAAATGTTTGGTTTCGCTTAAATTAAATAAAACTAATGGAATGCAAATAACAATAGAGATAGAAAGCAAAGAAATTATTTTCAATTTAAGGATAATTTCACAATCAGTTTTGTAATTTAGAAAAAAACTCTAGAGTTGAGTTGCTCTTCTGTGCGAGTACTCAAGTGCTATTGAGAAAAGATTTAAGGCTCAAATGCTTGAAAAATAATTTTTCACAATCAACTAAAAAGTGGATAATATGAAGAGGATATTCACTGAATGTATTCAAAATCTCTAAATGGGTTTATATTTTTAGGTATTAATTATTAACAAAATGTTTTATGTTTTTATACCAAATAAGTCAAGTTTTTTCAATTATATTAAAGTGTATTTTAATAAACAATTTTTAAACAATTATGTTTAGACATATGTAATAATCATGTTTAGTGGCTTATTAATAAAATATCTCAAATTAATGTAATTATGATTAAAAATGTTCATTAAATTAGAACAAGTATTTCAAAGTTTCTCATATTCTACTTATTATCTCAACTATTAAGAAATTAAATTTACTTATCTGTTAGTTAATGCATTGAAATACGCTTAGCTTTAAAAATAATATTCATAGCATTAAAAATTTGAGATTATTTTTTGGAATAATATTTTTTATATAAGTTTTTTAATCTAAACTTTGGCAAAACTTATATTAAATCCACATAAATATATTTTTTATTGAATTAATTTTATCACTTAATGACTTATTTTGAAAAATGTGAATTAATATTAAAAAACACTTTATGTATACTAAACTCTAAGTCTCATCCAATAAAGCAAAAAAATTAATGAATAACAAATAATACGCTAATTAAAGGCCCACTTTATTCAAAGCCTAATTAATGTGACATATTTAACATGTTATTCGCAAATTATGTTAAACTGATTCTATAGTTTTTAATTGCTTAACAATATAATGAGAGACCTGTGGGTCAGTTGAATTATTTACGCCTCAGGCTTTAAACTGCACGTTTAAATCTTTTCAGGATCTAAATTTTTCAGACTTTCTTCCGGTTCAATTGATACCATACATATTGCTGACAAAACACTATTTAGTCCTATTTTAGAAAATGTGTGATAAGGATCTAATACACAATTAAATCCTACGTATGATTAAAATTGTTTTCAAAAATTAGACTCAAAAATACAGTAGAGATTAGTTTTAGGAATAGTTCGGAGTAACTCAATCAATAGAGCAATAGATGAGAATAACGTCAGCTGTAAAACCAGATATAATACTCATTATATTTTTGTTCAGAGAATTAACTTTTTTATAATCATTAATAAATATCTGGTTTAAAAAAGTGAAATTTTATATAAAATGGTTAATAATTTTATAAATTGCTAAAATAAAAAATTTTATGTGGAAAACAAAGTTGTAATACTTTGATACCCTTACTAATTTTAATTTAAAAACTTTTTGATTACTAAATTTCAAGCTGTGTATAATATTTTATACGCTCTTAATTAACTAAAAAGAAAAACTTCAAATTAGGTTTCTTTTTGATCTTATTCTTAAAAGAATTTATGTTTTGATGCACTTAAGAGATGATCGTCAAAAAGATATAAACGATATTTATTTAATGAAGAAGTAATTAACAAAAGCAGAGTTGGGATTTGGCCAAAAGGATTTTTACTTTAATTAACACATGTTATCGGTGTTGATTAATTTTGAAAAGTTTGAGCACCGAATATAAATGTAAAAATAATATTAGAAGAGACTAATCAATGCTTTTCCTCCTTTCTATAGCTACTATATAACAATTTCCTACACGAGCGCAAATCTATTACTTTTTTAGGAAAAAGCAAAAGTTAAACCTAATTAACTAAATTGTTAGTTGAAAGCATTGCACTCATTAGGAAAAAACAATCGAAAAAAACGTTTTTATAATTAAAAATAATAAGAAGAAGAGATCATAGGGTAAGTAATGTAGAGTTAATACAATGGAAATATAGACGAAGTTTTCTATAACTAATAACTCAGTATTAAATTTCAGTTTAGATCAAAAGAAACTAACAATGCGTTTGTATTCTTCAAAGATAATAACCAGTTGCGCTCAAATATAAAGAAATGCATAATTAAGTCCCTAATTATACTTTAGTCATAGTATTCTCTGTTTAATCTCAGTTACATTTGCCGTCTTATTATTAATTCTTAACTCAATGCGAATCATATCGAGAATACAATGATCTGAAAAAAGTTGTCTCATTTATCTGATAAGAAGTACATGACATGTGGTAGAAAAGATCATCTAAAACACATATTGTTGTATTGGATGGGATTTTATATTAGTTCGAAACCAGTTTCGACTGATTTGAAAGAACTCCACTGAAAACACTTCACTAAAATAACATTTCACCAGTTATTCTGTATTTTAGATGCATTCACTCACTTCTAGGCACTTAAGTTAGGCTACATATCATTCCGATACTTTTCTTTTCCCTCTTGTCAGTGAAGTCCTCCTCAAAACGACATTTAATAACTTAAGACTCAATTTTGGATTTTTGTGAATTTGAGTAACTTTTTTGTTCCGATTCATTGAAAATAAGTGAACTAAAAATTTTGTGTGAATAGTATTTGATTGTACCAACTCTTGAACTCAAATTAGTCCAAAATCACATATAAGTCTATTACACAACTATACAAAAAATGGCAAACATTAAAATATTTGTTACGATAAGATTTGAACAAAAAACTACTTCGCATACATTTACAGCATAAAAAAGTGTAAAACAACCTGTTCTTTGATACTGGATTCGGAGTAACTACTTATTAGAGCTGAATTATCTTTGAATGGAAGAAATGAAGGACTCATAACACGCACATCCTTTCATTTCTAACTACATTTCGTTCTCTCATAATGAAAGAATTGATTTTTGTGTCTATCATTTTACAGCTCTCATGAGTATCATTGACAAAATAAGCCCACTTTACCACTGGAAGACAGTGAGCATAGCTATAGATCTACTATTGTATAACTAATATAATACTTCTTGAGTCCGTTAGTACTGTATTACAAGTTCTGCTCTTAAGTAATAACGACCAAATTATGGTGATATAAAATTTCATCACAAAAACTGCATTAAAGTATTAGCTAAACAAAAAATGACGAGTTTATTCTCAAAATAACTATTGTTTACGATTGGAATTACAAATAAATTATTGTTTGATTTTTTTCCTCTACAATACATCATATTTTTGATACCGAATCGTTAGTCAACGATTACATTAATGTTAGAAAGTTAGTGCGTGTTTCCATAGCAATGATCAGGTGAATCACCAGAATCTTAACTAAAAGTAGTAAAAAGACTTTTGATTATCCAATTTGCACCTAAAGAGGAAAAGTGAGTTTTCATGCCTTAAGGAAACTCTAAAGTAAAGCATTTTTATATAAACTAAAAATATATTATTTGTTATACTTATAAAGAATTCGCAATGTTTTTAGTCCTGACTTAACCGTCAAATAGATAAGAGTCTAATGATTCCAATGGGGACTGAATTTATGATATTATTTTTCTCAGTGCATATAAAAAAGAGAAATTTTGTTACCAGTGCACATAACTCTATTTATTATTATCCATTATAATAATAAATGCAAAATAAGTTTTGTATTATTTATGTCTGAATTCTTTTCACTGTATTTGGTTCGAAGTTTTTGTGGTTTGAGAGAAAAAATTGCCAAAACTCAACGATTTTGCTCTACTGTTACACAATAAAAGGAAATTCAATACTGATATGAAGAGTAAAGTCGAGAGTTTGTTTAGTGATCTCTTTTTTACTGATGCATAATATTTTCAGAATTTTTATTATGTATTCAATGACTACAGTATATCCACAACACAAAAATTATTAATGGAATCTCAATGTTCTTTAACCAAAATAAATGTTTAGGAATTTAATACATTATTCATATTGAAATTCACACCACTTTTGTAAACAACAAATTTCGCAAATTCTCATTTATTTAATCTATTTTTTATGAAATTTTTTTGATAAGAATAAATGATTTGTTATTATTAATCAAACGCATAATTATTTGTTAGAAGCGCTAAATTATAAACTCCTAGACCTCTATATTTAGCTGACATAAACTTTTTTATCGCTTTAAATCTGGAGAAAAAATCTTATTTTTAATTAAAAATAGAGCAAATTTTGTCAGAAATTAATTTATTGCTGACTTAGTAGGCAGTTATAAATAGTCGCGAGCAGTGGGGTCTCATTCATCTAACTTGATGTCCATAAAGTTCTGTTTGTATCAGTTGAATGTTGTATCAGTTATAATGTTTTGCTGTACAATAAATACAGACCAGAATTGGTGACCGACAACGTTAAGTGTAATGACGCGAATCGAGTGAGTGATTCCTCTTATTTTGATTTATGTCACAAAAAGTAGGCCTTAAATACAGTTTTCATAGTTAATGGCATTATATCGAAACATCACATTATGAGCGCATAAATTCAATTAAATAAAAATATTAAATATTCAACTATTACTGCATTACTAACAACGCATTAACGTTCGTTACAGTCTTGTTGTATCCACTAATTCCTATCGTTATAGTATTGAATAGCAGTGTCACAAATATTAATATAATTCTGAATCTAATAATTTGATTGAATCTCACAAACAACAAATACGTTCTGTCAGGCGAGCCAAGACTCGCACAGTAAGTAAGGAATTCCCAATAAATGTATTGATAAACGTTAAAACTATTTTGTTTACCAGTAATGGGGAGTTAGACTACTTTCGAAGAATATGGACATAAGAGAACTTATTGCTGGAGTAGAGCTTATTGTTGAGCCTAAACTGAATGCCACACCAAATAATAATAGATGGGAACCAACATAAACATGTCTTTATATCCATTGGAAGGCATTAAAGTAGTGAATGTAGTGAACGTTTGAAAGCCATGGGTGCCAACCATTCATATTCAAATGACTGGCAAACGTCCGAAATACTCATATACTGCCGCTAAAGGAAATCAGAGGATTGACATTTGAGTGATGCGCTCTATTACCATAAGGAAAGGCATTTTAGATATTCATTCGCTTAAATCACGACAGCCTTATCTCACAAGTTATTGTATGCAGCGCTTGAAAGACCAGCAAATCCAACAAAAAATTACACTGACATCAAAAACTAACATAAGATATAGAGCACATCTCAACTATAGATCATATGGCTTAAAGCACACCAATGGTTATGTTTTGATACTTTTCTCATTTAATCATAACCCCCATCATTGACCTTAATCTACAAATGAAGTTTGTTTTTTGCTATTACTGGATCCGATCAATGGATAACTTGAAATTCGTGCACAACAACCACATTAAACATAAGATTGTCGATTGTGTTGTGTTTGCAATTCAACAACTGTTTTATTATTTACTGGAGTTATGGCAAAAAAACCAATAATAGAGTATTCACAACAACACCAACAAAGGGAATCAAATCAAATAAAAAAGAATCAAATCTTTTTGCTTTTGAAACTTATAAAAAACTGTTCGTTTGACTACAATTTCGTTGACCTTTTCGCACATGGAATACATGGCAGCGAAGATTTAAGTTTAGATATCGCTGAAAAAGAGTGAATGGAATAAAGCCATAGAGTTAGTGCTTTATTCATCTATGCATTAGGAGGCAATGGGTATGGGATGCACGCAATGAAGGAAGAGAGAGAGAAAAATGCATCAATAGCTACGATAAGGTAGGATTTAGTCGGGCAAAAGCTGATTATAACTTTTGATATGAAGCACTCAAATCTACTAAAACTCGGTTTTCCTCTATATTCCAGATGAGAAAACGCTTTATGAATCTCAAAGTGTGTTTAAGACCATAAAAATAAAGTCTTTCGCCAAATAATGTGTTTGAATATGAGATCATTTGCTAAATGAGTTTATTTATATTACTATTAATATGATAACAATACACATAAGAGTAATAAAAGGGATTACTGGCAACAAAATTTAATTACAGAAAACATTATTATTTAATTTTTTGAAATAAATTCCTCAGAACTTAATCGAAAGAATAGGAATTGAGAGAATCCAATGCTTTGAGACCTAAACTAATATAAGTTTATTAACTTATGCCAATCGATTCACTTGTTTCAGACCCTATGTAAACACAATTGTAGATATAATTTCAGTGGTTATACAAAGAAGTTCATAGAAATAACTCAACAAAAGAACTCATTATTTCTCTTTCGAGTGCTCTTTAACTAAGTCTTGAGAAATCCAAATCATTATTTGCATTACATATCAATTTGTTATATAATTTATCATTTTATATGAAAGCAGACAAAAAAAGTTTACAAAATACATAAAAAGTTATACATTTCAAACATTTTTTTGTACTAAAAGTCGTTTACCAGAACTTTAAGTTGTCTGAGAAAGAAAAAGCTGTTGTCAGCAAAGAAATAAGCCTCACAGCCATCAACAACGATATTTCCTCTACTATTATAGTATATGAGTATAATACTCAAACGTATATCTGTTTACAATACAAGAAGTATAGAATAAAGTCTTCAGAAACCAAAAGTTTAACTTTATATCAGTGAAGAAATAACTCATTACATTCACTTTCTATACCATAGTATATATCAATAATTTAATACAAGTGAAACACTTATTATGTTGTGCTGTCAGTGAGTAATTATAATTAGGGTTTTCACGATTCGGATCAAAGAAATATTGCATTGAAAGAGTTTAGACATGAATTTAAAAATTTATTTTACGAAAAGACATTTCAAAAGATATATTTCATTAAATTTTGTCTTTTAAATGGAAAATCTCAGTTCAATTTAAAACATTATGTTTGGTTGGGATGAGTTTTTCTTTTACTCTGAATGAACAATGAATGCGTTGAATGAAATGTCATTTTGTATTTTGGTTTCAATTTTTCCCCTTTTATAATGAAAATTCATTCAACATTATTATGGCATTTATTTTGACTTTAATTTTCACTCTTTTTAATAGAAAAATTTTGTATTATATGCAAAGTAATAAATAATTTCAAACAAAAGCACTTAAATATTTAAACACTGCTCTTGGGCTACCGGTTTGACGTCTTAAAGTAATAGACCACACAACGGCAGTTATTTGAGTTTATTTATTATTGCATATTTTGATTGAAGAAAATATGTAAATCTTATTTGATGTTAATAATAAAAATAATATTATAGCCATTAAAGATTTCAAAATATAATTCAAATTTTTATTATTCTGTATATCAAATAAGCAGTAAACGGAATTGGTATCCAAACTAATAAAAAAAATTATTAATATACAATGCATTAAATTTTTAATTTTACAAAAGAAAATTATAGGTTTGCTTTAAATCCTTTGTAAATTTTAATCTAAAATTAAAACTTTATAAAAAAAAACAATACCTATTTATTTGTCTACTTTTTTATTGTCTTATACTATATATGCTTTTTATATGTGTTTAATTTATTCTAATTTTTTCTGATCTCGCAAATGTATTAAGAATGTTTATTACACTAATATTTTGTTAGAAGAGAAAAATTATTATATGTTTGCTGTAATGACTGACATTTGATTATAAAATATTTATCTATAATTATTAAAAAATTTTAAACGTAATTTTTGAATCTCTGAATTCTCTACAGAGAATAATCAGGCCATCAAATCCCTTTACTGCCTATGAGGTAGGAAAAAAGAATCAATATTGAAGTGATCTGTGAATCATCTTTGGATCTGACTAAGCAATAACAAACCTATTCTCAAGAGAACACAATTCATGGCTCTTATATTTAAGAGTAAACAGAAAATAAAGATTATAAATGACAACTAAGTAATATCAAACTACCAGTAATTTATGCGCAAAGCATTCACTTTTGAGCCTAATTTAGTTTAACTTTTAAAAAATGTAAATTTTATTCAGTAGACAAACAACGAAGTGATAATATGATAGTATACAAACTTTGATATATTGATAATACATGTTATAAAGACAATGGAACTAATTCTGATCCACAAAATAAATGCATCAAAAATACTGTCAAATTCTTTTAATGGTGAGCAGACTTTATAGCTCAATGAAGATAACACGAATCCATTTCCATTATTAACAATCGGCGATCACGCGATCCCACCTTCGCTTTAATGTAATTTTTTTGTGATTGTGTTATATGAATACTAAACCCTAATAAGCGCTTCTTTGATCTAATTTTTTAATTAATGAATATTAGTATTGTTTAAATTGTTTTTTCATGGATTAAATGTTTTTATTCCTGAAGAGGTTCACGAACTTTCATTAGTTCCCAATGCGTTTTGTCATTAAAAGCAAATAAATATGAATAAAGTATAAGGGGTTTAACTATAATTTTTTACTACATGTAGTTATGCTTTATTCACACAAAGTATTCATTTATATTTTCTGTTAGACTAATAGCTTAAGGAAGTTATTCACATTTCTGACCAAAAGCTATCATTTATTTATGTCTCTTATTATGTCTAAGTAAGTCAACAAACTGTAGATTTGGCAAATAATGTGAACTGAAATATGAGTTAAATTTGAATTAAGTCTTACACAATGAGTATTAATGCATAACATCAACAAATCAATGAATTTTAGGGGAAATGAGGAAATTGATGATCAAAAGCAAAATAATGTACTTTTCATGGCTCAGATGTGGATCCAGTAATAATATGAAAGAAGTTACTCGAAAATTTGTACTGGTTTTGCATAGTATAGTGCAAAGGAAATGTCATTATCTGGACTTTTAGATCATTAGTGGCAAAACGAATAACAAATTTAAAACAAAAAAGTGACTCAAATATACACTCATAGCGTCTAAACGAATAGAAACATATCATTTGGTTTTCTTTGAAGATATTTTCCGAAAGTTCTCACAAAATATAATGTAGTTTCTTATGAGAAGGTAAGAGAACCTAACATTAATTCAATGCTATTAAATATTTTACTTTTTCCATAACTTACACAATCAGTGATCGGTAAGATTTTCTTTTCTGTGAATGACATAAAATATTATATTTTGATGTCATTTCCACACACTTTTAAAACATAGACTTATGGATAGATTTTGAATCGCAAAGTATTTTAATAATATTTAGGGAGTATTCAATGCCCTAAAGTCCTACATTGGCTTTTTTGAATAGAATTGAGTGAAGAGCAAAAATCTACTTTACATATGCATAGAATTATTGTCTTCACTGGAAGAGAGTTGACACACAGCTGCCACTTCTCCCTCATCTTCACAAAATTTTCGGATATGACATATGTATATACAAATGTATAGCAATCCAATCCAATCACCACATATTTCGATATTATTTCTGTCTCACATATATACCATTCATACTCTTTTGCATCACTGATAAATCATAGCTTAATATTAAAAAAAAGTGGTTGTCATGAAAAGACTTGTACTTAACTATGACTATAGCTATGATAGTTTTCTCTGAGAGAAAGTTTTGACTCTTTCGCAATACAAATATTGCATAAAGTATTCATATTTCATAATATAAAGACTTAACGTTAATATATTGTAATATTATTAATGTTGTGTTTTATTTATATTTTTATATTATATTATGTTTTTGTAAATCGAGATGAAAGGCAAACGAACTAAAAAACGATTTTTATTCTTAAAATTTTAAGATACAAACAATTTTTTCGTTTGAAAATATAGGTAATCGAATACCTCTCAGAATTATTGTTTCCCATTTACTATTTGTAGCTTTGATACGAACAGATGTTCTGTAGTTTAAAAAGTATATAATATATAAAATATTTTTTTTCTTTTCTATAGTCATATCAAATGTTAGTCAAATTGAAAGCAAGAATGGGTGTCAATAGTTTCAAACTTTGGTGGGTCTGTTTTATGTATATGTTTTAGTTTATAATCCCTGAGTCATCAAAACTTTCAAAGTTATCTGAAAATTATATATAAAATCTTAGAAATTCGGTCACTCGTGAGTATTTTTGAATGAGAATGAAAGCTCATCTCATTTAGAAAAAATTGCTTTAATACAAAGAGTGTAATGAGTTGTTAGATATGATATCAGTTATCAACAAATGGGCTCAAATGGTGCTCTAATTATTAATTAGTAATTCTATAGAAATAATGAACAGAATGTTTGAGGCATTCATACTAAACGCATCCAAGTATTCCTTTCAACTTAGAAAACTAGGGATGAGTTCTTTGCTAACAATGAAGTAATGATGAAATGGAAAATATTTCCTCATATATGGTAAGTCTTTTTGATTCGAGACACCTACGGTTAGAGACACCTAATTTTATAAAATTAATTTAAATGATTT
>JAQGCF010000403.1:0-10510 GCA_034699405.1 Hermanniella punctulata | reverse complement strand
TCTTAAATTATTTGAATACTTTTAAAACATAATATTATAGAAAAAATTAAGTAATATAAGAATTGGTTACACTGGGTATTTCATAGCATTATGAGATTGTCATTTCATTTTTTCCATCTCAATAATAACACATCGTCTTTTGATGTCCTGTGACTGATATTACAATGCCTAACGTTTTCATTTAAGTAATAATTGATTATTTTTATCATTACCGACACTTTCGCGGGATTTAAATTTAAATTTAATGAAATACAGTTTATATTTTATATCAAATTTTTGTGATAAATAAATCATTAAATTGTTTTAATATTTTTTCAATGTAATAAAATTATTGTCTCATTAAAATAAATAATTTAAAAGAAGAAATTATTAATTTAAATTAAGTTATTTCATCAAACTTAAAAACCCACATAAAATAAACATATATTTATGCGGTACACACCTTTGACCGCAAACAGATTGTTCAGATACACATTTAAGCCAAAACATGTTATTCTTTATTCATTGAAAATTAATAAAAATGAAACACAGGAATTATTATTTTGAAGGTTATACAAGTATAACCTATGAAAATAAGTTATAAACCTATACCGGTAAGATTTTGAAATGCCCCCATCATAGTAATGTTTGCAAAAGTATTATTGCAAATGTTTTCTTAAAATGTGAACAACATTCAAAATAATTGACATTCGTAATCAAGTAGATTATAATTTACGGTATAAGCAAAAATGTGATTGTTAAAACAATTCTATATAAGCTGAAAATAAAAGAGGAATTACAAAATTCGAAGATTAATGTTTTGTTTTAATTATAAATTATTGCTCTTTTAATCGGATTATTTATGGCTAAACCTTTCTCATTTTTAAATAACATTTTTACCGAATAAATAAACATCCTATTTCTATTTCTTATTTCCCCAAATCCTAAGGATTTAGCAAAACTTTTAAATTTATAAAAATAAGTTTATTCTCTATATTTAAAATTTACTTTATTAAATAATTGAATATAAATATTTTAATAAACGAGTTGTAATTAAAACAAAAATAGTGACTAAAATAAGTTAATACTGTTTATGTACCGTATATTAATATATTATTTAATATTAACAATATGTTATGATGTTTTTATATTGCATAAAACTGTACACAAAATAAATGGTGTACAATAAATAAATACAAAACCCTAAATTTGGCCCTGAAAAATTGGCTGCTGGATGAAGAATGTTAATTTTTATGTAAAATAAAAGCCTTTATTCAGTAATCAGTTGTATCAATATTTATTAAATAGATTATGTAATTCATTTATAATTCTTCTAATATTTTTATAATATGTAAAAATGTAAATCTTCTACTCCTTCTACCTTGGTAGGTGTCGGAGGTGCACTGTTTACGCGAAGATTACACGTTTCAATCTCAACCTTACAGAAGAGGTGGCGTAGTCCTTTAGCTGCAGTAGGTATGAGATTAACAAAGAGCCCGAAAAAAACCTAAATAAAATTTAGGCGTCGGTGTTATTTTTATAACAATGTTTCTTTATTTGATAAGAAATGAAATACTCTGATTAGTATTAGTGTTTATTTATTTAGATGATAATGAGTTAATTATTCTAATATTATTGTTTTTTAAAAATAACAAATAAAAAATCATGTTTAAAAGCTAAATTTTTTTGATAGAATGAATCAAGAAAACAACCTCTCTTTTATTTTAATCAATGCTCTGCTATATAATACACAATGTTAATTCTAATTTTATTGCTCCTTATTGAGAATAATTTTCATTTATGATAATTTTACGAAATAATAAAATATACGTCTAAAAAGAGTCTCATACCACCCTATATTTCAAGGCGGACACTGCGAAATCTCTGCAACGTGTACATTTTAAATTACAGGCAGGGTTTTATACCTACCTAGTGTAGGTGGGTGGAAATAATAAGCTGAGAATTTCTAGGGCCAATGCCTTTCTAGCCTAACCCGTGGGTAGCAACAGGATTTGATTCTAACACCTTTAAAGTTAAGCATTGAAACAAACACGTTAACTCAGCTACCCAGGACTCTCTAATAAAATATTGAATCATAGTAAATAATAGCTAATAGTAAATAATTTTGAAATCCTTTATAAATGAAAAAGAAATTTAACTATAACTACAAACTGAATACTAGTGAGGTTGTTTGATTAATTGTTTAGGGGGGAAATTTAAGATTAACAAATGTTTAGCGAAATTTGTAAGTTTACAAATACAAAATTGCAAATAAAATCCAATAATTGTTTTACTCTTATTTACTATTAATTTTTCTTTTATTTTAATAAAAATTAAGTTTAAATAATTATGTAATACTACTGTACAGTATTGTAAATCGTTTCTATAGTGTTTCTTAAAAGAGAAATCGCTGTATTTTGCATTTAATGGCGAATTCACCCTTGAAAGCCACCCTTTGGATCATATAAAGTCAAATTTAAATTAGGTTCAGACTCATATTTATTAGCAATTAGTTGTTTGACATATCTAGAAGTAATTGGATAGCCTTGAAGACTTTGTAGAAAAAACTCTATTAAATAAATGCAAATTTAGACGAATTGAGAAATATGTTGAGCAATACATGAAATATATAGCTTAAACTTATGTCATTAATAATCATAACCGAAATATTTGAGTTTTATTTTTTTAGTAAAATTCTTTTAGTTTTTATTTGTTTTGCGAAAAACTTATTTTTGTATATCTAATACAGTTTAGACTAATTGGTAGAAACATAAGTATGATATTTGTTATGGTATTACAAGTAATCAAGAATTTTAAAAATTAGTGAACAAATAAATTAATGGATGAGTATTGAACTTACAAATGCAGACAACAGCGAGCATTCGTGTCGCATCTCCGGGTGGATCGCAGTCAGGATAGAATGGACGCAATACATAAAAGGCAAATGCAAGCGCTATAATAGCAGTATTGCATGGCCTCACAATCATACCTATTTATTGAATTTTTTCTATTGTATTAAAACTTTTATAATTTTTAAAACATAAATAGTATTTCTATTTTCATATACAATACATTCAATCCAAAGCCTGAGAAATGCAACAAAAGGTCCAAAACATTCCATAATATATGCATAATCGGCACCACTTTTCATAATAGTAGTGCCCAATTCAGCATAACATAATGAACCGATCAATGAAAATAGTCCACTAAGTACCCAAACAAGAACTGATAGACCTACACTTCCAGTCCCTTTTAATACTCCTTTGGGTGAAATGAATATACCGGAACCAATCATACAGCCAACGATTACATTAATGCCATTTATTAATGTCATTTTAGGCTTAAGACAAATAATATTATCGTCATTCTTAGCAGTTGAGGATAACGGAACCGTTACATCATTCTCTTCTCGATCACTAGAATTACTTATTCCTTTGGATGCAGACATTGTAATCTCTTTTCCCAACAATTCACTTATTTATATCAATTAAAAATCTTCATTAATTAATACTCAAAATATATTTATTATTCAAATTTTAAATCAAACGCAAAATTCAAAGTTTACTAATATAAACATCAATTTAAAAAAGATTTCTCGACTCCCAAACTCTACGATATTATCTGTTCAATTGAGTTTCTGGCACTGACTAACAAATTCATGAATTCAGTTCACTGTTTTGTAACCATAATTAGAATGAAAATCTTATTGAGAAGATATATAGAGTCAATAAGTTTTATTTCTCTATTTTTGAAGTAAACTCACAAATATTATAAAGATTTCAATTAAAATATTAACTATAATCTGGGACCAGTTTCGCGTACACACATCTGTCATTCCATGAAGTCATTAAGTTAAATAAACTTTTTATCATAAATTAATAGAAGCCAGAGATCAATATAGAATCAATATAAATTGAAGAATATATCGCGGCTTAAATTGAAAACATCACTATTATTAATATTTAATATTATATAATATTCACAAATTTTTAACGCTGTGCTGTGTATTTAATATTTAAGAGAAACAAAAAGTTCTATATAAACGAAAGTCATGAACTGTAACTTTCATAAAACTGTTTCAAACTTTGTTAAGTCAAACTGGTGTGCATTTTTACTACTCATGAATAGTGTTTTAACAGAACAGTAATATTGCACTATAATTCACGTAATTGTCAGTACTAGAGATCAGTATACGAAAAACTAAGTAAAACCGGTTGTGCTAACTTTAGATAAAATAGTTCATTTTGAAATTCAGTTTTGAACTCTGTTCAATTTGGATATTATGTTCATATTAAAACAAATATTAGGGATGAAATTTAATGATATAAAACTATTAACTTAAAAAAAATAATCGATAAATGGTTTTATTTTCTTTTACTTACACCAAAACAAATCAATATTAAATAGAATACATTTTACTTTGTTACTCTGGTGAATTGAAACCATTTATATTGATCTGTATTGCTTTAGAATTTTAATACAATTCTAGAGTTTTCAAATATGTTGTGTTTTATAATTAGATTTAATTTTGGTTCAAATCTCTATATCTTATCTCTAAAACAGATTTAGATTCAAACAGAAAATAGAAACAGCTATACATTTGCTTTTAAAATGAGGAAAAAAGGATAAGCATTTTTCTAATACTGTACAGCACATGGAGCCATACTTATATCATATTTCAAAAAAGATAATAAAATATGAGTTTCACTTAATTTAAGTGATATTTAATATTATTTTAAATAATTGCATAATCTTTTGAAATAAAATAAATTATAAATTAAATTTTGTTAATAACGTAATAATAATTCAATTAATTTAAAATAAATTATATATCAGTGCTAATTAATATAAAACTTTATAGAAGTTGTTTTAATTAAAAATAATGAGTAAGATTAAATATAACATGTGTGCATACAATAGTGACACTTAAATAATATTGTCTGTATTGTCATTTAAGTGGGTTTAATTCACTTAATAGTATATTAAATAAATTATATTTAAAACATTATTCAGAATTGTAAGTGAAACCACTGTAACTAATACTATTGGGGTATTCTTTGGTCTTTTATTCAATTTAAAATGAAAGGTCTTTGTACTCCTAAATAGTAATTTCCTTTTATTAATAAAGTTAAAAATTTTGTTTTATATTTATATAAAGTTTTAATTTTGTTTTATGAATAGTTTCTATAATATTTAATTGGATGTACAGTACAGTACTTTTTATTCTTTAAGACTTAATTATTTTTCACAATAAAACGATATCTATTCACTAATAGCATAAATTGCGAAAATGATTGCTTTAAATTGTAATATTAATGTTTGAATCACACCTCGAATTTTAATTTAATTTATTTTACTTTATTATTTGTGATATGATTGCATAAAGTATAGTAATATATGAATAAAATTAATGAATATTATTCTTTAAATAAGTTTTTAACATTTATTTATTTTTTATAGTATATAATAAGACGTATTACAAAATAACAAGTTTGAATCATTATTTTATAACTTCAATTGTAACTTCATAAATATAACACAAATGCTTATTTATCTGCAAACCAAAACAAAGTCCATCTGTCCCTGTTAACCTGTTCAATACATAACAAACTAAAGCAACTCTCTTTAATTCATGTAAAAATGAACCTTAACTTACTGTACTTTAATAATGTAAAACTAAACTTAAATAATTCAATTCATATCAAACTAAACCTAACCAATTGATTCGTGTAAAAATAAACATAGCTTTACGATTCATCATCAGTCCAGACAGTGACGATGACTCACAAGTAGTAAAGTACTGTACAGCTTATTGCAATGAAACCTGAACACAGAAGGAATAATTTACCATAAAAAATATTAGTCATATCTCAAAACAATGGCTTTATTAAAATTTTTGTTAAGCTATTAATCATTATAGACGCGACTTTCCGGCTTTTTCAACTCTTACCTGATATAGAGGTAGTGTTGTGAAATAATTTACGTTTTGTAATAAGTTCAACGCTAATGGAAACTTGTATTAGTGTTGAACTTATTACAAAACGTAATTTACTAATTAAATAATGTAATTAAATTTTAAAGTATCACATAAGCAACACGTGTTCAGATTTCATTGCAACAGACTGTACTATTAAATAGTACTGGTTATAATAAAATAACAAATATGATATTATTGAAATTTTAATTCTGACCGGAAAGGGAAGAAACAAAAATTTACTAACTAATAGATATGATACAAAGTCTAGAGAGTAGTCCTGTGTATTATTTAATAAACGGAACTAATGTTTGCATTATATTTCTTTAAAAAAAACAAATGAAAAGAATTTCGTCGATTATGAAATTCTTTTGTATATCTTTGTATTGTTTTGTATAAAATAGTAATTTAATTCGATTCGGATATTAAAATATTAACTGTGTTGAGTTCAATATTGAGTTGCAATTAATATGCAGCACAGGACTAACTATAAACTAAGAATTTTTAATTGAATTTTAATTGCGTAATGAATTAGTATTATGAATAACTATACTTTAATCTCATCACAAATATTTATCATTTAATATGTTTCGCATAATTTTATTGTTTTAATTATAGAAAAAAAATCCAGTGATATAATATATTGATCCAGTGATATAACATATTGATCCAGTGATATAACTTTTTTCTATTAAATTTCAAATTGGTTAAAAAAGTGTTTAAAACTAAAAATCAACACATTTTAATTAGAATAAAATAATTATTAATTAAAATTAAATGAATTGCATTTTACAGATCTTCTATTAAACAGGTTTTTTCAACTTTATGTCTGTCATTGAAAATTGCAGTCAATACATGTAATTTAGATGAACAATGATTTTTAAAAATCTATTTACTCTATATACTGTATGTACATTAACAATATATTGTACTATGATGTATAAACTATACAGTATCTAACTGGGTTAATTTTACAGTATTAATTTATTAAAGTGTAATCATTTATAAATATTTTTTAAATAAATAATGACGTGCTGAGACCTTGGCTTAGGGGTACATAAAACATAGTGGCCCTCGACCTAAAGTGAAAGCACATTTATGAATTTTCCTAATTTTATTCAAGTATATCATTGATTCTAACATTAGTTTAGTATTATTTTAGATAGTCTTAAATTTATCAGAACTTCTAGACGTTGACCAAACATTTTCAAAATCTTAATTAAATCTTATTTCATTAAATGTTGTCTTCAATGTACTAAAATTTGTATAAATATAAGCATAAATATTTAATGAATTTTTAGAAAGCATTCTTGGCAAAATAATTTAATGTCTGCCAGGAATATTCTTGGTGTTCACTTTTATTTAACGTACAAATTTTCGAATAACGCTTATCCACTATGAGGGGGACATTTTTTATTGGACAATGGGGAACACTTCCAAGAATCTTATTATATAAAATCTATTTGGCAATAATCAATTTATCTGTATCTGTAAATTGATGGTAAAACTGGACTCAAGTACTTATGAGATCTTAAGCTATAGTTATAGTGTGCTGTTTTCGGCGTAACTAAAATGTTAAATACGCCGTAATATTCTGCGTAATCAATACGCCGAGGGATTTTTTAAAGATTAGGCGGCAATATACGGCGCAAGCAAAAAATTTTCTAAATAAGAGTTATTCTATAAAAGTTAATATAGTTACACAATTATTCTAATTAATAAATTAACAATTTGTAAACTTTTCCTAAATTTTACCTATGAATATATAAACAATTACCAGAGATGGCCAGACTCAATTTTTCTAGGGTGGGGGTCTGAGAGGTACCATGTTTTATTGCAGTTTTCTGAGACAATTTTCCCGATTTTTCCCATTTTTTAGGGGGGTATAGGGTTTTATTGCAGTTTTATGAGACAATTTCTCGAGCCTTAGAGCCTGCTTTCCCGCCAAAAAAGTACCCACCTATACCCTCCCCTCTGGCCATGTCTGATTTCAAACATAATAATATTTCCTAACATTGTTTATCTACGGGTAATATCTGTTAATTTTAAAGTCATAAAATGTTTGAACAAAAGGAATGCATTGAACGAATACTACTGTATATCGATTTAAACTTATTTATATTCAATAGAATTTTATTCATTATAAATAAATATTTTGTTATAATAATAATTCTTAACTCTAATGAAGTTTTTATTTTAATATTTAATAATTTTGGTTTACTGTCTTACCAATGATTTGAGTCATTTTTGTTGAAGTAGTAAACGTTTTTCTGAATCATTTCAATGATTATTTCACTTTTCCAAACCAAATACTAAATCATTTCTTATATAAATATATTCATAAGAATTTTTTCGCAAACAAAACATACTGTGAATACATTTATTTTTCTTATAACATATGAACATTGAGGTATAAAAACTCATATTTTATGTATATTGTAATTCTGAGCCTAAACCCAAACAAATATTTTCATATTTATATTTATTACTTTTATATAAAAAAGTGTTGTCTCATATGACTAGTGGACACGTTTGGGCACAGAGCTATTTATATTATGCAATGTGTGAGTAATAAATTATTATGAGACAAACTACCATGAGATTCCTCAATGTGTATATGTCAACACTGTATATATTCTACTATTTATCTAAAATAAAATAAATATTTTTTTTGTCTCGCAGTCAGTCTAATATATTTTGATATATTGTATAATTTACTTGTGATACTGTATGTACTCTTTCTCGTTGTATTAATGTTAATACACAGTACAGTATATTAATATTTATTGTTTTATCTCTAATTATGAGTTATTAGGAAAACACAGAATCATTAGATACAGTATATCCCTAATTATAGTGATGTTTAGTATAATAAGAATTTTAATTTTTTTTTATTGTCTTACATAACCTGCATAAAATTTAATAGAGTACATGTAGAGTAGTTCTAAACAATAGGATAAATAATTAATCAACAAAAGTCCAATTTATGCTGAATTTTATTAAAAATAATAAAATCATTTTAAGATGTTTTAACTTTAATTTGTTCTACTTTTTAACGTTGAAATAATTTTTCAATTTAGAAAATTATAGAAAAAGTTTGTCTTTTCTCTGTGACAATAAATCTCTCATTTGGAAGTCTTTGGATATAAATCACGTTTAAGGTATAAAAAAATATTTTATTAATTTTAATTTTTATGCAAAATACAAAACATTTGACACAATAATGATATCTGAAAAACACTTATAAAATAAATAATAATGAGTTTAAAGAGTTTTTAATAAATAAAATAAATTTTACGATTAATTATAATTAAAGTAATTTAAGTAATTTTTGTTTTAGGAAATGCTGACACAATACCCCACACGGATAGCCAAGCGATTCCAATTCCATGTCAGTACTCTTTAATTTCTCATTTAGTTGATCCAAACCCATCTTTAACTCCTGTGCTCTCATACCACTAGATATCATTACATATTTGGCTATTCTATCGGCTAAGCTTTGATTTATCTCAAGCTCGGGATCCGTACGAAGTTCTGCAAACAAACCAGAGTAGCCTCGATCAGGGTATTCATTGTTGTAATCACGCGGTGTATGTCTACGCTGACAACTGACCACATTTAATATAGAGGTCTGTATAACAATTAAACACAAATATCTTAATAACATTTTGATTGCAATTAAAAATCTTTTAGTTTTCAGTAAACTATTGAATATTTTTTGACAGATTTCTGATTGTCTTTCAGTCAGATTGTGTGCAAACAGTAATGTTTAGACTTTTTATAGTTATTTGTTTAAAACGTTTTCTATTTTGTTTCCCATTAAATGGAAAATTGTCAGGAAATCAAACGAGGATTCAATTATCTCATAAGTTTCTGAATAGGTTTTGAGCAAAACGTAATCATTATCTGTCAATAAAAATGTTCAGTCAGTACAGTGTGCGACAAATTAAGGCGAAACTGCATTAATCTCATCCTACAAAAGAGATGGCGAGTCTTTTGCTGCAATAGGTATGCTATCAGTTGAGAGCTAAAAAATTTAAGGAAAGTTTTATTAACACATTTCGGACAAAAACTATTTGATTTACAACTTATTTAAACAAATATTAAACTACTTATTGTTTTTATAAGAAAAACCGATTATTAATCAATAATTTAAGCAAACTTTTCATTTTATAGTTAATTTATTTCTTAATTGAAGCTATTTTTACTTAACCCCTACCCTTGGCCTTCATTGTTGATAAACTATTTTTAGATTAATTTCTAAAATTAATTAAGTGGGAGTATTTACATACTCATAATTACAATACTTCCTGTGATGTAAATATACATTTAGTAAAAGCAAATATTATTACTTATTTTGTTGAAACATAGAAAGTTCAGTCATAACTTTCACACGAATAACGTTTAATCAAATGTCAATGATTAGAGTTTTGCGTTCATTCATATGATTGTCGTCAATCACTTAATCATATTTTCTAATAAAAACTATCTAAAAAATATTTTATTATTCTTTTTACTGATAACTCATTTTTTCCAATCAATTATTGCATCGATAAT
>JAQGCF010000402.1:0-10543 GCA_034699405.1 Hermanniella punctulata | reverse complement strand
TTTCACAAAAGTTATTATTAATTTTTTATTATTAATTATAACTTTAGTCTTGTACATAATCCAAATGATCTCTTTGCACAGTTGTTGCACAGAATAAATAAAAAACATTTGTGCAAATGATTTCGTTTTCTTGTGTCATATATTAATTTTTTTTCTAAAAATAATTTGAATGATTAAAATAAATTAATGCTCTCATTAGTGTTCATATTTCTAAATTTAGCAAAAATATGTATTATTTATGAATTGAAAGTTTGTTTGACTATAATTAGCAAATTTTCAATTTTCTGTAGAAACCAAACGGATATCTCATCTCTTCTTTTGTTTGTCTCATGTGATTCATTAGGAACTCACAAATATTTCATTTGTATGTCTTCATAGCTTTGGTTTTCTTATGTAAAATATGATTTCCTGTTAAATCTAATTACATCTCCTATTTTCCTACAAGAGTTGGATTGTGTGGGATTTTATATTTTGAAACTGCTAAATGGCATGACTCCCATCAATTTAATGTAGATCTGTATTAGTTTAATGTATTACCGCTTTCTGCATAAATTGTTTTACGATAATAACTACTTAAGTGAAGTAAAAATATGAGTTTAATGCTACTAATGCCCAAATAATACAATTAGTTATAAACTTTTGTCGATTCAATAGTTATATAATTACTTCAAATCATATGAATTATTCATAAAATTTATAATAATTTTATTTATTTATTTTAAAGCCGTCGGAAATTTAAACGCATTTATTCAAATCGATCAACACTTTAAATCAAATAAGGAGTTGTCCAGTAATCTGTTCTGCACAGAACTACGTCCCCAGTGTATTAAGGATGCATACCTTTCAGCCTCATTAACACCACTTCACATCATCAGATCAATAGACTCGTTTCGTAATGATGGTCGCAGTGGTTCGAAGCTATTTATGTGTCAACCCGTGCTCTCGAGTTCAATAAAGAAAGTTAACTTTGATATCGAGACTCGAAGGGTATGTGACTCTAAAGTTGTTACTTTTACAGTGTATTTCATATAATGGCAATAAAATACTGTTTTGTTTTGAATAAGAAATGCATTCTTAGTCTTCACTTCTCAGTTATGTTGCAGTCAGTGGGCAGGTATTTGTAGTACCCTTAGGCCATCTATTTGGTATGTGGAGAGAGGAGACCGGGAGAGAAGTTGAGAGGGATATAGAGAGAAGAAAGAGACCTCATTTCAAAGGTCTTTGAGGTTTCCTCCCCTTAGGATCTGAGAACTGGTTTGTTTGAGCCCCACCTGAACTGTGCTCTATGTAGTTATGTAATGAAATAAACGAGAAAACAACTCTTAGTTATAGACCATCACTAAAATAAGTGATGCCTTGACTTAATGCTATTTTTGTGTTTCGCCAATTGAAGCATCAGTTCTTCACTTTCATCTATCATAATCATTATAAGCCGGACCTCATTCACAACAATTGTGTTGATTTTATTTAATAAAATCCAATTTTTGTTCACTAATTAAATAAAGTTATGTTTTTAAGTCCAAATTGTTTTTATTAAATTTCCATTTTTGAAAATTTCTTCATTTTAGTTATTTATTATTAAGTTTTGTACAGAGATTATGTTAGCACAAGTATTATATATCGCTCTTCAATACAAAGGTTAGTTAAGTATAAAAAAAACTCTCTCACTATCCTTTCTCACGCTATTCGGCTATTATTGGAAAATATTATTGTATTTACAATTTGCTGAACATATTGTAAACTCTGATGTCTTTTGAACTCTAATAGATTTAATAAAAATATTTATTTTATATGAAAGAAACAAATATAATGCAGAGACTAATGCTCTTTGGAAGGGATTATAAGAAAGAATAAGTGCTGATAAAGAATACTTAAAATATGAATCAATAAGTTATATAAAGTGAAACTTGTGTTATATATATATTTCTCTATCATTATTAACAAGTTTTTTATTTGACTTTTTTATGTCGATTCATCATTGGCTTACAAACACTGATAGCCTGCAAGTCTGGTTTTTGCTCATGAGTTACCGCGGAATGTGATAATAGAGAGGGCTAAGACACCACTATGTAATAGCCATCACGTTATTCTAAACAAAGAAGTAGAGATCGAAAACTCATTGTTCGCTATTAAAAATGAAAATCTTGTAAACAATGAAACTCTCAATGAATCCGATTCTCAACAAAATCCATTGTATGGACTCATATCACCAGAAGAGCAAATGCAAGTTATCTATCAAGAGTATCCATCAAAATATATTCCAATCGATGTCACTGGTGTTGGCTTCACAAGAATGTCGAATCTAAGACGATCTCTAATCCACGTAAGTGTTGAGTGTTCTCTCCTTAAGATTCTATTGTCTCTCATTTGACACATAGTTAGCCAACAATTCTATTGAAGTACAACTCATTGCACTTTATTTTATGTGTTTATGTTTAGATTGACTTTAAGTGTTTACTTATGTTACAACTTATTTATATTAATCACATCTCCCTCTATCTCCTCATTCCTTCCTATCCCACTCCTATCTGTGCCTCTCTTTCTCTTCAATTTTATGTCAAATAATTTACATTTGATTTTCATTCAAAAATAGACTGACTTTTTGATAAGAAGAAAGAAATCGAGTGTCGGCAGAGGGAAGCGAGTAAAGAGAAGAAATACTATTTGTCAAAGTGCTAACGAATTATCAGCAAATAATGACTCGAGAAAAAGTCGTGTACGCAGAAGAAGTGCCGGTTCTATCGATTTCGTGCACACCTCGTGTCAGACAGAGTTCAATGAAAACGAAATTTATTCCTCCGGACGTATTGTCGAACTCAACAAATCTAAGAACCAATCGATTGACGCCTTAAGTAATAAAAACAATAATAATAACGATAACACTTGTGATAACTATAATAATGATAACAAAATCAAATTGAAAGCAGAGGTACATCACTACGAGAGCAGGTCTTTGGATAATCTGATTAATCCAAATAAAAAACACCAATCGATTGGATCAGATATGCCTGAATTGAGTGATGCGAAGAACGAACAAAATGTTCAAAACAGTGAAATCACTGACAAAACCAAAAAACAGACTCCAATTCCTATCACTCGGCTATCAGTGGCGATGAATACCGCAGTCAAAATGAGAGAAAGTTTAGCGGCTAAGGGTGTTGGCGATGATGGAAGATCTTCAAGTGGTAACTGGAGTGCCAGCAGTTCAACCCACGCATCGGTCGATTCGGATCAGATTCTCAATAATGGTATCGCACGTAAAGCTGATTTACCCCACACTCTATCCAACAGTTCAATTGGAAAAGACTCTGTAATTTCAGACACTAATACCACACACAATGAAAACGACGGCAGAATATCGGCGCAGGAGATCAACAGTTATTTAGTAAACGATTCGCATTTCGTTAATAATAAAATCAGCAAAAGTCTGGAATCCGGTGTTAATGACAGAGTAGTTATCAGACCAAACAATACAGAGCTTACGAGTAAAGTCCAGTACGCAAACAGAGACTCCGAGTCATGGCTTCAATATTTCGATTCGTCCGAAACAGTAACGCCTACACCAACTGATAGTGAGAGACCCGAAAGCGGACAAACAAATGCAGCGCACACTACCTCATGTTCGGGTAGTAGTCGTAGATCTAGTTTCTCAGCTTTAGGACGACATAATGACGATGAGGTCGAGTCTGTTTACTCCGTAGATAACGACGGGTACTACACTTCAATGCATACCGATTCGGGATTATTTCGAGTTCCCGTTAAGCTTATGATTACTCCCAATAGTAGTTTCAGATGTAAAGGAAAACGTGACTCAATTGCATCCGTTTGTACTGTTGGGGACATCAGCATTAATAGTATACTTTCCAAGACTGAGACCGAGTCTTCGACAACAACTTTGACCAACAATAGCAGTAATACAAGTAGAATAAAACTACCCCCTCCTCCCCCACCACCACGTGTTTCAAGTATGTTAAATAGTATTAGAAATTCTTTGGTTAGTAATAAGACTACAGATAGTGGTAGTGATAACGGAACCACAACAACATCCAATACGAGTAACAGTTCTCGGTCTCATTCGCCATCGCCGGCAACCGTTACTTCCGAGTCAGAGCACAGCGACTTTGCGCACCAGAGCTTAAAGGCTAAGACCAATATTGATTCGAGCCGTTACCCATCGATGTGTGCCATCACTTCCACAGAGAATAGTGACGATTGTAGGAGTGCTGACAGCAATAGCTCTGATGGCTCACATCGTGTGACACCCACTGCAAGAATGTTGAAATCGAAGTTAAATTCTTACAGAAGTTTTAGAATTAAAGATATATTCGGTTTCGGGCCATTCAAAAACGACAGGACTTCTCCGTTAACTGTTCCAACAGTTCCACACATTGCAACCATTAGAAGACCTCAAAGTCCCTTACGTTTCAATATGTATAACGGCGAGGGAGGAAACAAGTTTAAGAGATTTACTGATAAACTCAATGGAAATCTAGAGCCAAATACCTATCGAACCCCAAACATAATAAGAGTGAATGCCATCACTTCGTTTGCGAGCGATTCAAACGAGTCTTCAAATGAATTTAATAATACATTAAAAACATTCAATTCTTCGAATGCCATAAAAGCTGCCAATAATGACAATAAATCAGATAAAAGTGATGTTTTAGAAACAGTTACGACATCTTCCAAAGTAGTGCCTAATTCTAACGTGAAATCTGATTTGATATCAAATACAAACATAAAGTGTTTGTCAAAAGTGCCTCAAATGCCTCCAATGCATAATATGGTGTCTCCTCTTTCAAAGCAGGTTTCAATTCCAATACCTCGTAATAATTGGAAACCATTAACTAAACCCAAACCGACAACAACTTCCTCGATATCACGCCCAACAACACTATCAATAAGTTCGAGTAACACAAGTCGTTCAGTGGCGAGAGTGACGCTCGACGCCAACGGCTCTGTTATCTACGCATCCAATTCATTGGGACGAAGACGTGACGGACATCCAATGAATTATATGAATCAAATTCAAAAAACTCCCGTCAAAATACAAGACGAGCAAAAATGTGCAACACTTCCCAAGGCTAATAAGCCCGGAGTTTCTAGTCCTCTGCTACACAAAACCAAACCAGGTTTGAGATCATATTAATTATTATTTCATTTCTATTAATAACTTATATTAAGTTTAATATTATATTTAATATTATGTCTAAAATTATTAATGAGTACTCGTTTTGCTATTGTTCTCAAATTAAACACAAATATAATTAATGAAAAGATTATGACTGCGATTAAAGCAGAAAATATTTCTGTTAGGTTTATAGGCTTTGATTCAAAAACAAAATACTCAACAAGACTTAGCCTTTGATTGAACAACAATAGAAAACTCTGACATACCTTTAAAAAAACTAAAACTTTCAGAACTTTTATCTGAATATCAATAATTTGGATAATTTTAACATAAAGTGCTTTAAAACTAACGATTATTTGATGAGGCGTTACAGAGTTGCAGTCATTATTGTATGCAAACTCAAATCCAGATCCGTATTTATTTAACTTTTAGGCTATTTGTTCTCTAAGCCCTGAGTTTAAAAAAAGTTTGAACTTTTCTCATCACAATTCAAAATTGATTATTTGACCCGATTTTGAGGATTTCATGAAATAAATATAATTCAAACGTATAATTAATTCGGATTTAAGTTCAATAAAAACTTTTTTCTGCATTTCTTTCAATTGATAATCGCATTAAATTGCAATATATTTTACTATAAAATTAAAGCATTGATCGTACGGTGTGTTAGATATAATCAAAACTTACTTTACTTAAAAGACTATTATAGTGAGCTAACGATGTAATTGTTCATAAAATTCTTACCTTTAAAAGTTTGAATAACTTTTTTTGTATAAACCAAAGATTAAAGTTGAATGACGTCTTTGACAATAAGAGTTTATATAAGATCATTGTCTATATTCAGGTGCTTTGGTTCACATCAATCCAAATGGATTTATTGAATGCATTAACGGTTCCAATAGAAAAACGCCAACAAATCATTCAAAACAGTCTTCTAATGAAACATCGAGTGGTCAGACAAATGTGAAGAATTTAATACTAACTAAAAGTAATTTTCCGAGTTCTGCACCGGTCAGTAGATGTGTTACACCAGTTGTTATTAAACAAAGAACGAGATCCACAACTCCTGCAATTGAAATGATTAGTGAAAATGTTTTAAAGGAAAATGTGAGCAAAGAAGTAATGGAACACAAATCGGAAGAAAATATTTCGCTTTCAAACTCTTCAGACGTGAAGAAATTGATGGAATCAGATCTCAATGATTTTGTTCCTAAGTTTACATCGAGTCCGTTAACTCAATCCGTTACGAGTAGTCAAACAGTTAAGTCGAATGCAATCGAATCGTCTAAATCTGAATTAAACGAAGACTCGAATAAATCGAACACTACTTCTACTCTTCAAAGGAGAGGAAGACTAACGACTGAAGATTTACTGATAATAATACACAACTCGAAGAAGAAGCACAACATTAAGACTGAACCCGAAATAATAATCGCAAACTCTCCGCCGTCAACGCCATCCACGCGTTCGCAATCATCAAACAGCTCAAACTCTCCGGGAAGTAGTAGCCAACAAGTGATTAGTCCTCCCACAACTCCTAGTCGTACACAACCCTTCAGTGCTATGAATACATCGGTCAACACTGGCAGTGATCGTCGAAGTTGGAACGGCTCTGACTTCAGTCCCAATGTAAGTCTGACTCAGGCAGGAAACAGACGTAGTTTAGCGTCGGACAGGTTGGGAGCGACCCGACCCACGACAATGACTGACTTCAAGCGATTACTCTCTCAAACGCGAACAAACAATTTCAAGAGCGACCGCTTATCGGCGGCGGAAATACTTCGTGCCAACTCGAAACGCCCCCTCACGCCTGTCATCAACTGTATCACAAGTTTTGTCAACAATAATAGCAAAACAAAACCAATTACTCCTCAAAAGCCTTCCAGAATCTCGACAACCCCTTCTCCCGGACCGCCCCCACAGATATATAACGGTTCAATCAGTATAAATACGCCAAATATTATTAAACCCCGTATTATAAATGGCCGCTCAATGAGAACCTCCTATAGACACGAAAGTGTTTGTCCGCCAATACTCGAGGATTGTTCGGAAGAAACTGATGACAAAAAGTGTGCGAATGTTATGAAACAAAAATTTTATTCTTCGAAAGTTAATAATTATAATAAAATAGCGGCTAATCCTCAGAGCACAAGTACTTGGGTTTAAACTTTAAACCACTTTTTCAACTCCTTTTCTCTTTTAAGTTCGACTCAAATATTTATACTTTAATTTATTTTCTCTTTTTTTAATTACACTTTAAAACTGACTGAGATTATGATGCGTTCAGTTCATCATTACATCTATAGTCAAAACATTGATTTATAAATAGTTATCATTTGGTTATTATAGGGTTTCGTTTGAGTTCAGCTTAAAAGAGATTGAAATTATAATTTATAAGTTTTTTATAAATTATTAATAGTTTAGACACATATCTCCCCTCTGTAACCAATGATAATTTTATGTAAATTTACTCTAAATTAACATTTAATCATTAATTAATGGAAGTGTAGTTTTTCTCATATTTTTAATTATATGTTTAATATAATACTTAGATTTTAATCAAACACTTTATACAAAGTTTTTTTGTAATATTTCAAAAATTGTATTCAAAATTAAAATTAAGTTTTTATAAAAATATTTTTCAAATAAATTTATTGTAAATTCTTTTTATTACATTTGTTTATGAATTTATTGCAATAAATACACTTTACGTCCAAAGATCAAGAATAGAGATTTAGTTCGCACTAATTAATGCTTGAAATATGATACACAAGATAAAAATCCGTTTATAAATACTATTCACACTAACTCGATTACACTGAACAAGTTGCGACAAAAGCAGATTCACTTTAAACGGATTATTCATCAATATATAGTGGATTTGAATTTATATTTGTTGTAAAAAATTTAACACAAATTATATAAAATATTTCATTGGAAAAATGTTTGATAGAAAGAATTCATTAAAGAAATATTTTGCAATATTTTCTATATTCTCCAAAATCTGAGTTTTGTAGTTTGAATTATTTGAAATATCTATAATTTGAACCCATTTTTTATGATTGTGATCTTTCCATTTAAAATCAAAATTCGAATCAAATTTTACCAAATTTCATATTATTAATGAGAATAAAATTCTCTTTTGTGTATTGACTGTATTTTTGCATATCGTATCAGTTGTGTCAAAATAAAAACCAATAATTTACAAAAAGTAATAAAAATTAACATTAAATTCAATATTAGAAATTTTTAGCCCAATTTGGTTTATTAGCTATTAAATGATGATTTATTTGGTTTTTAAAACTTACCCTCACTTAATGAGTAGATATTGTGAATCTTACGGACGTCTTAAAGAATACCTTTTCTCATTTTATAAATAATGTAACGAAACCATCAAACAAACTGACAACGAGAGTGAGTAAGTGTGATAACTGCCTAAACCAATGGCCAAATAATTTTACCAATTATGCACTCAGACATCTTCTATATTACTTAGAATATATACGGGTAGTAAAATACTCTTTTTTAGGAATAAATAGCTAATAATGAAGTGCATTCACGGAAGTCTTTATTATCTCTATAATTGGTTTAATAGCACATAACTTAGACTCACTATACATAAGATCGATAATAAGCTCTTATTAAACTGTACATCAATTAATTAGTGCACGAATGTGAGTGTGTAGTAAAGTACAGTACAGTACATCACTGATGTTATGCGATAACAAGAGATATATTGTTACTAATAATTTAGTAATACATATAAAGGAAAACATATTAATGAGTAAAAGGCAAACAAGAGATCATTTAAGCAAAATTTGCATATTAGACATATTAGACATACTTTACTGTACTGATAGATATTGTTCTGTACATCTATTCCAATAATTCTTTCTAAATGACAGAACTCAAACAATTACTAGTAATGTAAATGTTATAATTGAATGCTATGAGTTTGAATTGACTCATACTCTGTACAACGAATGTGATTATTGTTTCAAAAAAGAAGTGAATTTTGAATTAAAACTTCTCATAGAGCAGTTAATTTCATAATACAGGACTCCTAGTAACAAAAACTTTGCAATGTCTACATGTTATAAAAATCGGACTCCAGATTTTCAGGTGCAAAAAACTTGCTGTTAAGATGCGCACTTGAACTCATCCGGTATTCGTTCAGTAATATATTTTGCAAACCCAATATATAATAATTTTAGGATAAAATATAGCAAAAATAGACTTTTAGTAGAGATTGATAAGAAGTAGAGCTAATAAAGTAAACATTTTCGGAAATTAGTGAATAGATTTTTTGAAGACATTGTTTTTTTAGTGATATCTTAATTGATAATATATTCTAATCTAACAAATAAAATATGTTCACTAAAATAAACAAAGTTTCCAAATATCACTTTTCCGGTAATAACTTTCATCTCTATTACTTATTTACTGTATTTTAAAAGAATCGAAACCATTTTTTGGCATTATTTAAAATATTAATTAAATGTATAAAACTTTGCTCAATAAGTGTTTTGAATAAATGCTATAAATATTGAATTCTTTGAAAGGATTTTAGAGATCATTCATGTTATGAAAAAAGTTCAGTTATTCTTGTATTGAGAGTCAATTAATTTTAATTTTATGAATCTTTGTTTAAAAAAACTCTCATATTTTTATTGCTTAAGATTTACGAGTAATGGGATTTAAATTTTCCATTATTTGATACAATAAATAAAATATAAAATTGTAATTTATTTATAACCCACGAAAAGCTTTGGGCAAAATATAACAATATATACTTGTATTAAAATTATTTTTTAAATAAGATAATTGTTATTCAGAGCTTTTTAATGTGCAATTTAAAGAAAAAAAAACTTTGCTTAAACTCACTGTTAGAATCTTTGTGAAACCATTCAATTAAATTAACACAAAAATACTGAAAATACAAATTTCTTTGAAAAACATACACAAAAGATATCTTGACATTCATACAGACTCTACACAATTTGATATACCGGTAATATTGTAAGGTTTATCATCAGAGATGGCCAGAAGAGAAGGTACCCCTCCTCGAGATTTTGTAGTTACCCATAGATAAAGAAATAATAATAATGAAGGCAAAACTATAGCCCGTGCCGCCTTCGCTAGGGGGCTGAAATTTGGTGGGAAGCATATCGTTGGGGTATCAAAATAAATTTTAAATTATATTATATAAATTTTTAACAGATATAAGCGCTATAAGAAATTTGAAAATATATTTTAATCGATCTTACACATTCTCATTTACCCACATGACAGGGGTCGACAAGTAGGGGGGTAGGGGGGTATTTTTTTGTCGGGAAAAAAATAATTGGTTTTGGAGACGAAAATTGGAAAATTGTCTCATAAAACTGCAATAAAACACATGACCCCATACCC
>JAQGCF010000401.1:0-10546 GCA_034699405.1 Hermanniella punctulata | reverse complement strand
TGTATTAAAAACAATAAATTCAGTTTTGAAGTATTTTAGGATAAAAAATAATACTTTGAAATATTTGACCAGATTTGGAGAATAGAGAGCAGACATAGAATTGGATGACAAATATTTGAGTCTAAATGGGTTTAAGTTTGTCTCAGAAAATGTCTTAAATTTTTTAAGAGAAAAATATTTCCATTTCATTGATCAATAAAAAAGGAAAAGAAAGCTCTTATTTAATGATTTTGCAGAGTAAGAAAAGAGCCTAGATTATGAGATACTGATGAGATAGCACAGCTAGTTAGGAGATAAATATAGCTATAATATTGTCAATGTAGTCAATATAAATATCGGTCTCAATGTTAGCCTCATATAAGTGAAAAGATTTTATTATATTTCATTGGGTGGCCGTTTGCAGCTATCATGTAGATTGAGTAGGACTACAGAACGTGTAAACTCATTCAATGGTATACACTTTATGAAACCCTGTGGCAAATACATGAATTTCGAATTAAGATAAGTTTATACCAGAATTTTGTGATCTAATAGTGAGAAATAATGATAACCAAAATACTATTAATATTAGCCCATAATAAGGAACGGCTAGTTTTATATAGTTTTTTATTACTTCGCACAACTCAACGCAAATATCCTTTAAAATAATAAAATGTCTTTTAATACTGTAAATAAAAAGTCTTATTACCGGAGCTTTTAGTTGGTTCGCAATTATATGTAATTACAATTAATGTTAAACTATAATCAATCAAATGATTCTAATGTGAGCGATATTTTCCTATTTATGGCATAACCAAATCACGAGCACATTTGGTATCTTAGTGTGTGTGCACACATATAATGACCGCACCATTATAGCCCAGGGCTATTAATAAATACGCCTACGTTTTCCTTTTTTAAGAAAAGATTTTATTCAAAGATCTCTTTTAAATGATAAGAAAAAATTGAATATGATTTTGATGACCAGCTGCTGAAGGAGAACCACTGAACCAATTACTGGTCCATTATATAACTAATAATATTAAATAATAGACTAGTCATACATTTGTGAACAAATAACCGATAATAATAATAAGCCAACACCTGTTCTCCTGTTCTTATTTTACTCAATACAAAACTCAAATAATAATAATAAAAAAGAGAGAAAAGAGAGAACTCTAGAGAAGAATAGAGGGATAAGAAAAAAGTCGAGAATTTAATTTATTGTTGATAATAGTTTTCATGCATAGGACTGCATAGGACTTACTTTCAATTTCAATTCATGCACTTTTCAACTGTACATAACTTATAATTTTTGACCATAAGTGCTGAAAAGAGCAGTGAACCGAACCGAGTCATACGTAACAATGTGTAAATCACATACTCAGACAGAAGAGCAAAAAAGTTTTCGCTCATAAAAGTTTGGACTCGATTTCAGTGGTTATAGTTTTTCAGTGTTTCATAAAACTACAGATAACTTATTGCTAGTAATATAAGAAAAATGCTGTAATACTGAAACATAATATTAACGGAAAGAGCAGCCGTCAAAACAGTTAACACGCAATTCGATATTTTTACCCCAATGTCTGTCTATATATAATTAACATCAATTGCAAAGTGAATTTCGTTTGAAAGCAAAAGTGAGAGAAAAGACAATGTTTTTTAAATGACAGTCGAAAACAAAATGCATTAAAACAATTTACTGCTCTTTTCTTATTACATGTTCTACTTTATTGATAATGTAAATTCTTGCACTCTCGCACGCTATACACTCTCAAACTAAAACCCCAACACTGAAACAATTTTTCCTCCAGAAGCCTCCCAAATAAATTACTCTTTAATCATATAAGAGAAGACTAAAAGTAAAGTTAAATTATAACTTTAACCACACCTTTAGAAATGAGTGTTTTGTCGGAGTTTTTTCCTAAATTATTTGATCATTAAATTTGATGGCATTTCTTATGAATTTAATGATCACAAGTGATGTAGTGATGTGTAGGCATTTATTTAATTAAATTTATTTGCAAGAAAAGTGAATTTAATTTTTCAATATTTTGTTGGCCTCTAATGAAAACTCACAAATACTGTAATTTAATGAATTATAAATATATTGATATAAATAGGCTTTGAATTGGCTGTAAATAATTTTTCAAAATTACTGTGATCTCCACTCAAAGAGTTTTCAAATAAGTATTTTCAAGACTTGTCAAAATTTATTTTGATATATAGCTAGTTATGGGGCTCTCATAGATAGGTCTCCCCCAAGTTTTTTTAGATTGTAAAGTGGTTTTGATATTTTTGAGCTTCAGATGAGTTCAAAAATAAAATTTATTTGAGATATTGTAAAGAAAATAAAAGTCAACTCAATGTTAACGTATTAAAACTTAAGCGCAAATTAGGAGTGTATTTACAATAATACCGGTAGTAAATCTTGTTATAACATTATAATTCTTTAAAAATATTACTGAGTTTTGGCTTTAATGAGACTCAAACTCTAACTAACAAATAAAACTGGAGATAAAATAAATTTAGAGATAGCGCACGACACAGGGAGTACACACTCCTAAGGATTTAACAAAAGAAACTTCAATTTAACAATAATCAAAACTTAACTTTCCTGGAGATAAAGTCGGATTAGGCGAAGGAATTCTCTGCAAATTACTGTTTGTTGTACTGAAAATATAATTTGTGTCTAAAATATAGCCTTTTTTGAGAACATTGTAAAAAATAGAATAAGATTTTCATCATTTCTCCGAAACAAAGTTTATCTCAAGAGCTCTGAATGTTATCTTTCGTTAAGAAAACTAAAGACTTAAGAAAAGTAAAAAAAAATTCTTATATAAAAACATGAGTTATGTATTAAAGCCTTTTGTTAGTTTAATGTCACAACTATTCCATCAGATAATTTGCCTCTAAGTGTAACTTTTGGTCCTTAACTCACTTATAAACTAATCAACTAAAATGATGTATAGCTGTGTAGTAGTTTTTTGCGGAGAGCTCGAGGGAATGGTAGAAAAACTCTAATTGTATATAATATTTAATAATATGTCTATTCTTTGATCAAAAGGTTCAACAAATAAAGGCATGAAATTTAAAAACATTGGCTCAATATCACTACCAGAGCCTAAACATTACTACCGGCGGTAGGGGAAAAGACAAAAATATTGGCTCAAAGCCTATAACTATGTGTTTGGATTACAAAGAAGGGGTGGAAATTGGTATTGGAGGGGAGGGAAGAGAATGAGAGAAAAAAAGAGTGAATGTATGTTCTATTGGAGTAAAATATGGCACAAGAAAGTCAGAGTAAAGTATCAGTTTAGGCACAGGAATGATGGATGGCTTATGTTAGTGGCGTTTTGATCGATTAAAACGATATGAAAGTGAAAGCATTTGAGATGACATTCACAACACTCACAACATTCACAACACACGACATTTTCATCTTTTTTAATGTAACTCAAACTTATTCCTACTCTATGTAACGCATATGATGTATAGTAACACTAAGAAAAAGTGACTTACAATGGGGTCGGGACTCGCCTTATAATAATTCCTTTATTTTCCGTTTCAGATATACACACAAATACTACCCACACAATCGAACTCATTATCATTGCATTTGGGCCTCTTTTTTCTACTGTCGAACAATTGAAGTTAACGTGAGTTTGATTAGTGTCACATAGATTTGACATTAATAGCACAGCTGCCTCTCTGTGCGCTCTCCCATTAGCATAAACTTGTGTGCCGTCGAACTAAAAGAGAGACCAAACTGACTACCAGTCAAACATAATTAGCTTAAAAAACATTTTTACCCCAACTTTGAAACTCATCTCAAACTTAAAGTTTAAAAATTATTTTTTATGACAACATTTGCGAATCACTTGACTTTAATGAGTAGTATTTAGTTTTTCTAAAGTGCAATAAAGAACTTATTTTATTAATTGCCATAATTTTAGATGAGATGAGCCATAAAACTAATAATTAAAGCAATGCTTAACACAAATAGTTATTAAAACAAATTACTACTAATGCGCAGTAAATGTGGTTTTTAATGGGTTTTGTTTAATAGTTCAAAAAATTCGCAAAATTTACAAAACTTGAGTTGAATTGAAAAACAGTTTATTAGTATTTGACAAATGAATGGAAAGAAAAAAAAGTAAAACATTTAAACATATTTTTATTCATAGGATTTGAAAAATTAAATGTTTTGAGAGAACGAAATGTTTATAAATATAAAGTATTCAAAATATGTGACAAATGGTATAATATATTACTCCTGATATTGAGATAAATCTGCTGTAAAAACACGACTTATAGTACAATCTCCCGGCTATGGAGTAATAAATAGAAGAGATTAATAAAACTATAGATATTTTACAAAACAAAAAATGCATTAATCACTTACGTCAGGCGCGACACCAACCAGTGAGGACGCGTGTCCGTAGAATTCCTCCTTAAGTGATATAACTATACATTGGAACGAAGACTCAGTCTTTTCCCTTATGAATCGCGCGACCTATAGGTCACAGGTATTGGAAAAAATATAATTTTAATGATTAATAATTTGATATTTTTTATAGTTTTTTGCGAAAAGTTTATAAAATGTAAAAAACTTTTTATATCGTTATATAACTGAAGACATGTGTCATACCTTTCCAATGTTGGTGTTGTCGAGCGCAGCGTCAATCTCGTCGAGTACGAAGAACGGCGCCGGTTTGTAGGAGTGTATTGCAAAGAGTAGTGCCAACGCCGCCACCGTTTTTTCACCTCCACTTAAATTACTCATCGGTTGGAATCTCTTTCCCGGTGCGACACAGTTGTAATTAATACCCTCTAAATAAGGCTCCTCTGGGTTTTCAGGTACTAGAAATGCCTGTGCGCTCGCATTGTTAGTCAGAGACTTATAAATGGAATCAACTCTTTGTGCGACGTTTTCAAAACACAGATTGAATTCCTTGAGTCGACTTCTCTTAATCTCTTCGAACGCCATTTTGGCCTTCTTTGAGGCGACTCTTAAATTGTTGACTTCAGTGTCGGTCTCTTTGAGTCTGTCCTTCACGTCTTCCAATCTATTAATTCAATCCATTGTTTATAAAATTATTTTAAATAAAAAATCCATTAAATACTTGTCAATGGCTCTCATGTTCGGCGCCTGTATTTTTCGCAACACTTCTCGTTTGTTATTGATTTCTGATTGCATTTCGTTTTCCTTCTTCTTAATGGCGTCCGTGTCGTTCATCTGCGTTCAAATAATATACTTTAAGACCAAATACGGGTAATTAGTGTACACTTGACTCACATTTTTCAAACTATTCTTTAATATAGAAAAGTCTGGTTTAATGTTGCCGTCGCTCTCGTAAGACCTTTGAGTGGAGGGCTCGTCATCGTCCTCCTCGTCGTCCGCATTTCCATTGGTCTCTCCATTGTTGGCACCGCCGGCAGCGATATCGTTGAGATCCCCGGACTCGAGAGGCAGTTCAATGCACTCCATTTTGCAGTGGAGTAGTATCGCATGTCTGTCCGCTTTCTTCGATTCCAACCGACACTCGATTTGCATCAATGACTTCTGGGCTGAAGAGAGCTCTCTCTGGACACCAGAGAGTCCTCGTTTGACTTCCGTGATCTCGTCCTCCACAGAATCGCATTCAGTCTTTTTAGAGATTTTATCGTTTTTCAATTGTTCCACTTTCTTCATCTCCTCCTCAATGGCCATCATTTCCCTCTTTTCGGTCTCGCGAGCCGTCTGTAAATTGTTTTCTTCTTCGGCGACGACTCTCTCCCAGCGCTTTACGTTCTCATTGGTATCCTTACTCTTCTCGTACGCCAAACGACTCGTTAACGAATTTTTTTCGTTTTCGAACTGAAGTCTTATTTTTTCATTTTCTTGAGTCGCTTTGTTTTGTCGCTCTTCGTATTGCCTGATGTTTTCGACCCCCAACTGTTCGCAAAACTCAGCAAATATTGTGTCCTCAACCGAATTCATTCGCTCCCGAATATCATTGATCTTTACCTCACGAGTGCTCATTCGGGCACTGATTTCTTTAATGTTTGGGTCATATGATTGCAATTTCTTTTCCAATTCTTTGATCTCTTTTTTGAACTCTTCGTTATTTCTTTCGGTCTGTGTTTTATCGCTTCGGCAGTACTTCAAACGAGTGTCTAAGCCTTTGATTTGACTGATGATAACCATAAGATCGCTCTCTTTTCGAGTCTTCTTCAGTTCTTCTTTGAGGTTTTCCTGCAGTTTCTCCTTTTGATACTTAAGCGAATGGAGTTCTTTTTCATCCCAACGTCGGGCTCTCTTCTCGAGGTCAGCGCTTCCGCCGGAAATAAAGCCACACTTTTGATAGAAAGTTCCGTCCAATGCCACCGCGTCGTAACGCTTGCCGTCGCCCAAATCAAAGGCAACAACGTTTGCGTCATCGGCGGTCTCGCAGACCAATGCATTGTTGGTCGCGTAGAGAACCGCTCTCTTAATGGTCGGCGGATCGTATTTGATGACATCATAGAGTAGTTTCACATTCTTCGGGTGTTGAATGTTTCGCAGCCTTTCCTTCACTTGTTTTACTTCAATGTAGTCGAGGGGTAGGAAAGTCTCGGGTTCGAGCATTTGCTCCTTTAAGTATTGGATACACTGTCGACCCGTCCTCTCGCTGTCCACAATGATTGCATTCATGTTCTTACCCATGACTTTAGTGATGGCCATATTATAGCGTTTATGTATTGGTTTACACATATTCAGCAATCGGTCAAAAACTCCGGGATATAACTTCTTGAGATTCTCGACCACCTCTGCCTTCTTCTTCCTGCGCTCGTCTTCGTGTCTGTCGACCTTCGCGTCACCCAATTCTCTGTTAATACTCTCCAACTTTTTGGTGATGTGTTCGATCTGTTCTTTGGATGAGTTGACAATCGTTTCGATTTCGACCTTCTTTTTGGTCAACTCTTGTAAATTGGTTTCACTCACTTCCAGATTGTCTCTCAATTTGTCGATGCGTTTAATGTTCTCATCCAAGTTGTTCTGCAGAACTCTAATCCTGGACTCGATGTCATTCTTTTTGCGCATTTCGTTTTCATTCCTGTCCTGATCCGCCTTCTGCTCCCTTTCCAATGAGTCCAAGTCTTTGAGATATTTGGCCGAAAGTCGCGCCGCCTCTTCTTTCAGATGATTGTATTCCTTCCTCTGCGACTCCTTCAGCACGACATCCACTTTATGCAACTCTTTCTCTTTAGCCAACTCTCGTTCCCACTTCTCGTATCGTTCGCTCACTTTATTGAGCTCTTCCTCCAAGTCTTTGATAGCATTTTGATGGTTGTCGTGAGCCTTACGCGCGGAGGACTTCGACTTCTTGGCTGTTTCCAACTTCTTCTCTATGTGCGACGCGTTCTCCTTTGCCTTTATATAAGTCGGTCTCTTCTTATTGAGGTTGAGCTCAACGTCACGTATTTTGCGGTCAATTCCCGACAACTCTTTACTTATTTTACTTAAAGTCGTTTTCTTATTCTTGACTTCGCTCTCAATCTTCTCCTTCTGCTTAATGTGTTTATCCATATCCTTACGCTTTCTCTCCATATCCTCCTGGAGTTCGTCGATATCGTCCTGAATGTGGTATAACTTAAATAACTGCAAATCGATTTGAACTTTATTGAGTTCTTCGCGCAAATTCTGGTACTTTCGGGCCTCATTGATCTCTCCCTGCGCCTCCTTTTTCTCAGCGGCGATACCTTTCTTCTTGACGTACATGTGGTGTAACTCTTCTTCGCTTCGATCCATTCGTACCTTTTTGTTGACGTAATCCTCTTTGTATTCATTACTTCTGGAGATTTCCTCGAAGAGGGATGTAATCTCTCGGGGGTTCTTCATGGCAATGGACTCGACCGCTCCCTGATATACGAGGAAATTCCTGGCCTTAACATTAATGCCTAACTTTTCTAAACGGTTCGCGTAATCCTGTTTTGAAACACTGTTGCCATCGATTCGATACTCAGAACTCGATCCGATCACAAACCGAGTGAATGGTGTTATTCTTCCCGAGTCTAAGTCCTTGTAGACTAACGTAACCGAAGCGCTGTTACTCACCGGTTGGCCAATAGACGAGCCGTGAATGAGTTCGGATAACTTCTTGACCCTCAGGTTCGATGTCTTCTCTCCCAACACGAAACTGATTGCGTCCATAAAATTGGATTTTCCGCTACCGTTCGGTCCTATCACTGCTGTGAACGCTTTCAATGGTCCGATCCTTTGCTTACCTCTGTAGGACTTGAAGTTTTCCACTTCGATGTAGTCCAACATTCCGGGCATTTTCGGTTCTTTGTGTTCGTTCCTATTATTACTTTAAATACTATTTGTTTTAATCATTTATTGAATTCAATTTAAATGACAATCAAAACATTGTTTTGCAAGAAATGGCGGCAATGATAACGCATGCGCCCACTCATGTCGAACATTTAGTCCCATTATAGTACGCCAAATAATAGCGTTTGTAACTAATAAATGTTTTGACACTTTTATGTATTTATAGTGAATTGAATGTAAAGTTTGATTTTAAAAACAGAAACTTTAAGGAAATATTCAAAATATTTATTTATAATTTTCATTTAATTATAATTAAAACATAAAACAATTGAATGAAATGAATGAAAAAAGTGTTTAAATTAGAAATATTTAAAACAAATTAAAATAATTTATTATTAAATTAGACTCAATTGAGAATCAAATGAGTGACGACAAGAAGTCGTCGACAACTCATAAATACTCTCTTCAGGAGAGGATTGAATTAATTAAGATATATTACGGCGGGAAGAGTTTGAAACAGACGGCCAGAATATTCGCCGAAAAGCACCCGAATTCCGAACAACTGCCCAACTCTTCTACAATCGCCAAATTGGTTAAGAGGTTCGAGACTACCGGTTAGTGTCCACTGAGTGAACCACTCATTGATTTCAATTGTCTGTCAATTAATTTGATTTTATGTGATCTTTAGGTTCAGTTCACGACAAACCAAAGTCTGGTCGACCGAAGAGGAAGAAACCCATTGTGAAACAGGAGGAGGAGACCTGTGCTTGCATTTGGCCCGGATGTGACTTTACTACCAATGCCAAGAAGAATCTGGTGAGACATCAATTGGTGCACAAAACCGAACGTGACTTTGTGTGTGATTGGCCTCAATGTGACAAACGGTTCAAATCGAAGTTGAATTTAAGAAACCATTTGCGGATCCATAACAACGACAGACGATATGTCTGTGATTGGCCGCAGTGTGACTACAGGTGCGTCGATTCGGGCAATATTAGGAAACATAAGAAGATTCATGAAAACAAATTTCGCGAATTTGTCACTAAAATGAATGACAATTAGTTTGTGTTTATATTTTATAATGTTTTATGTGTTCGCTGTGTTCGCACTCATCGATATTACAGTTATTTCTATTTCTTATAATTTATTTAAAACTTTTAGTTTTTATAACTGCTGTGACTCTAATGTGAGTTTTGTTATATGAGTTTAAATATAATTAAATCCAATTTTTTATTCGAGTAACTGATAGAGAGTGCAACTAAACGACTAGTATTAGCACTCAATTACTTTTTAGTGACAAGTTTTAACAAAATATAATTTTTGAAATTAGATATTATTTGAAAAGTGAGTCAAAGATGAGTACATTTGGACTAAAATATGCAAAAATCTGTTATAAATATATGTTTTGATAAAACAATATTCAAAGCTATGGTTAAACAGATTTTTGTACTTTGAGTTAATTAAAACTTTGCATTTAGTTATAACTACTGTATATGAATATTTACTACAGTAGGTATTTACTGCTTATGTAATATATTGAAGTGCAGGCAATTGATGATTACGTAAGCAAATAAGTAAATATTGAAAATTATGTAAAAATTTAATATAACTAACATTTAAAATCTATTTCAAGCAGTGGGTCACCAGATTGTCCTCTCGTGTTTGCCCCTGACATAGAAATACATTGCTTTGAGTTACAGTAATTTATTAACTGAAAGTCACACTAAGTCTTCATAAAAAATAGTGCATTGAATGATTGTACAGGTAGTTAATTATCGGTATTTTATTTATTCCAGAAATTCCTTTCTCCCCAATGAAAGGTGTGATCCTTTTATCGCTAATTTTCGCGTAGTTTACTTCCCATTTGGTATTTAACTCAACTCGAGTTTAGGGAGGTAATATAAATAGAAATTCCTCTAGATGGGAATCCAAAAATTTCCCCTTCCCTCAACATGGTAATCCTTGATATTTTAGGTAACCTGCAAGAAATTATTTTTTCTTCCCTACTTCTATTAATACAAATACAGTACGGCTAACACCCATTAAAAGAAACTATAATTATAACAAAAATACTACTGTATTTACTTTTAAGTTTGTTTGAATTAATTAAAACTTTAGTTATATTTTAATCATAGATAGGGAAGGGGGGGATTAGCCTAAAATCCCTCCCTGACTTTGAAAATCTTCATTTTATCCCCCCCCTGAGGTTTTGAGTTTGAAGACATACCCCCCCCCCAACAATTTTGTCAAAAAAAATAAAGTCAATCCAAT
>JAQGCF010000400.1:0-10553 GCA_034699405.1 Hermanniella punctulata | reverse complement strand
GTCGATACTATTAATGAAATAGTCGATGGAAACGCAAAAAACATCAAATCTTTAAACATCAATTACACCATTTGTAGTACACTGGAGGAACAAAAGGCCATTTTTAGTACGATTTTCAAAAAACTACTTAACCTCCAGAAGCTAAAGATCGTTGATATACCGATTCGTGATTTAGAGGACTTATTGTTCGCTAAAAATCTAATCGATTTGAAAGTGTTTAACATCAATGACAGCGAATTTATTAAGAGTATAACTGTCTTACCTCTCAAAAGACTAGAAATTGTTTCACATATATTCCTACCCTATAATTGTCTCGAGATGTTCGATAAGGCATTTCCAAACTTAGAGTACCTATACTTACATAACATAGAAATCCAATGCAGTTGTCCTTCAAGTGATACTTTTTTGAGACAGAATAAGAAGAAATGCTATAAATCTTTTGTGAAGTCGTGTCGAAGTGTTTGCGAGAAGTCATTGAATGAAAACAAAATTTTAAAATTAGGTTTGACTGCGATTAGCATTAAGTCTATTATTGTAACCATTTTTGAAATCTATTTCGAAACTAACAACTCGTTTAAACTTGAGTTTCCAAACCATAGCCGAAACCAAGTGATACACGAAACCATTGATGACTTTCTGAAGAATTTTATTCAAGTCATGTGCGATATTAGTGGTAATAAGCCCAACACTACCTTTAACCTCCTCTGTCATCAATCATTTAAAGGATTTGCAACTCAATACTCGATTCCAAAGAATTTAATTTTAAGTACTTTTGACGAAACAAATGGTTTGCATTTGGAGGAACCCATTATAAGCCTAAGGAAACTAAAGTATCGTAGAAAACACGGGTTTGCTATTGAATTCGGTAGACTCAACAAAGTGTCCAAAAGATTAAATTTGATATATTCTTATGAGTTCTCTGAATACCTTATTGAACCCTTAATTCCAGAATATATATTGTAATACCTGGGCTCCAATACCAGATAATAATTGTGACAAACTTTGAGTTTTTTATTCAAAAATTTTAAATCATTTTATTTTAATCCAATTTTATTGATTTTATAAACTCAACCAATAAATAGTACAAAATAAAAATTGAATACAAACTCAATCAATTAGTCTTAAATAATTACTGTAATTCTATAATTCTATTAAAGGTTGGTATACTATATAAGCGCGTGTATACACACTGACATCACTATTACTAATTAGTTGTGAATTGTTTGAAAGATGTCAAAGATTTTCATCGTTTTGTTGAACATGTCTTTATTTGAAATGAATTTTATTGAGTAGTATCAGTGCTCACAAATACCAATTTTTGCGATTATTTTTAAATATATTTATAGATATTTGCATTTTTCCCATATGGGGTGCCATATAAATATAAACAGTGCTAAAATGTCAATAAATATCTCATCTTTAACCACAATATTTATTTTAATCATTATATTTCCTCCATATATAACATTTACAAACTCTACCACAAACTCTACCACAAACTCTTCCCCAAACTCTAATACACAGTCTTTCTTAAACTCTACCACAAACTCTTCCCCAAACTCTACCACAAACTATTCCTCAAACTCTACTACAGAATTTTCTTCAAACTCTCCCACAAACTCAACCGTAATTTCTACCACAATGCCTACACTCGTGGATACATTGCCTGAAAATGGTAAGAATGATTAGCAGAGATAAAAAACGTGAATTTTTCCATTTGAACTACAGGTGATTTTCAGGAGCAGATAGTTATAAAGAATGGCAAAATGGAATCATACAGAATAGTCGTCTTATCCTCAACTCAGGCAAACAATGACACAGACGAAGACGTGACCACTACTTTCCGTCCCGATGAAGAGGACGTCTCCAAAAATATAAAAAAGACAGAGAAGACAACAGTACAGACAACTACCCAAGTGGTTACAACTACAATGAAACCTATTGAAGCAAAGACTACCGATGCTACCGTTTCTCTAAATGTAGTTCAAAGGATTTTAAAAGCCTTATTGGATTCAAAAGACATTGAATTGGGACCAATTAAGACGGAAAAAGAGGGAAAACAATTCCTCAAATTTCCGGTCATCAAAGAAATATTCTCAAAAGGCGGACCCCTTGGCTTTATTAACCCCTATGCCCATGAAGTACATGTAGAGACGCCAACAGCTTAATGCATTTTATAAATGTATAAAATATTTAAATTTTGATTAAATTTTTTTTATGTTTATTTAAAAGTTTGATTGCTTTAACACTATTTAGCCGTTTATAAACTTTTTTTTTGTTAACAGTTGTGAATAAAGTTTAGTTTTGTTGTAATGCATTGATTGCTCACTAGATATCGCTTTAAGCAAATATTGTAAACAAAAACAGCGCAAATGGGGTTTCATTAACTCGAATGACAGCGTTTTCCAAACGTTATCGAAATATGAATTAATTTATTTCGTGTTTTTGTATTTAAATTATTTGAATTGTTTTGACAACACTTTGAAATTATTAATGTTTTACTTAATTTAACGATTAATTAAATATTTAATGCAAAAGTCGTTCGAATTAATTAAAAATTGAGACAAAAATTAAAATACATTTAAATTTTGGATTCGATTTAAAAGGAAAACAATTTGACTGAAGAAATGCCCCCAAAAGTGGTTAATAAGTACGCAGTCGGAGATCTCGTGTTCGCCAAAGTTAAGGGTTATCCTCCATGGCCTGCAAGGGTAGGTTTCGTGTAAACACTTTTAAAATTTGAGATTAATTTCATTTTCTACAATGCTTTAGATCGTAAGCGAACCCCCGGCGGGCTATAAAGCGGGTCCCGGGAGGTATCCGGTCTTCTTCTTCGGCACTTATGAGAAGTAAGTGATTTGTGTTATGTTTTTCGAGAGTTCTTGTGATCGCAAACAATGGTTTCAATTGTTTTGCTTTGAATTCCATTTAATTTTGTTATTTGTTTGCAATAAAAGATCACAAATAATAAGTCAATCGATTGAATGGACCGACAAATTGGCTGAAGAGTTGTCAGTCTTTTTGTGCGATTGATTCAAACAGTAAACATCGCTTTTGTTACCATTTTATTCCTAACCGGTATTTGTTTTGTTGCCATTAGAGCTGTTGTCAGCACAAGAGATCTGTTTCCTTACGTTCAAAATAAGCATAAGTTAGGAATTCAGCGAAAACTCAAGAACTTTAACGAAGGACTCAATGAAATCGAAAACAATCCCAACATTGAGGTAACACTTGAGGTCGAGAGTGAAGTGAATGAAGAATTGAATAATGAAACCGAAGATCAGGAGATGAAAGACAGTGAGGAGACATCGGAAGAGATAAAAGAAGAACCAAAACCCGATTCGCCGTCACTTTCGAACGAAGAAGAGGTCCAGAAGAATGAATCCGAGAATAATAATACAGACAAAGAGGAGAAGGATAGCGACGATGAGGAGAGACAACTGGTTATTGACGACTGTATTGCCAGCATTAGTAGTAAAAAGAGGAAAATTGATAAGAAGGACAAAAAGGAGCGAAAAGAGACGCCAAAGAGGGCTAAAATCGAACCGAAGCCAAACTCCAGTAATAAGAAGAGGTCTTCCGAACGACAAACCAAAAGAAGAAGAATTGTTGTCGAAGATAGCAGTGATTCCGATAACGAAAAAGCGAACCCAGAGGTGACCACTGATGACGAACAGCCAGTGGTCGCGAAATCAGAAAAGAAATCGAAGTCTAAATCGGATGCGAAGGAAGAAGTGGTGAACAAAAGCAAGAAAATTAAGAAAGAAAAGGAAAAAAGTAAACGAAAAGACGAGAAGAAGAGGAAAAAAGATAAACACAAAGAGAAAGAGATTGAGTCGACACCCAATCAGACGGAAGACCCGGAAGTGGTCGAGAAGTTGAAACAAAAACTACAGGAAAAGGACAAAGAAAAGGAAATACAACACAAACTACAGGAGAAGGAGAGGGAGAAAGAGAGGCGAAAGCAGGAGAAGAAGGAACAGAAGCGCAAAGAGAAGTTGGAGAAAACAAAGCCCCCACAGCCTATCAACGAACTCCTCAAAACTATTGACTCCGACATTAAGGAGTCGTTATCTAAAGACAACGTAAACATTGACCGCTGTTTGGAAGCTATGGAACGAATGAAACCCATTCAGATGACCTCTAATGACTTGCAGACCTATGGACCAGAGCTTAAGGACTTGATTTTGACTCTTAAGAAGTGTCGCAAATATAAGACCGACGAAAGAGTTCGACAAAAATCAGACCATTTGTACCATAAGTTTAAGGATTTCTTCTACACTAATGACGTGAGTTATTGTCGTATTTGTGATGTTTTTTATCTAATTTTTTGTTTACTTTTTATTCGATAGTCATCTGAAATAAGCGATTCATTACCTGTGAGCACAACGACATCACAACAGTCTTCAAACCAGTCTTCGATCGAACCAAATGACGCCAAAGACAACAATCAAGTCTTGAATGACTCAAAAATAACCGAAACTCCAGACACTCAGGCAGTGGTCAAGAGTGAAGAGTCTTCTATAACCACTAATTTAAAGACGGAATCGACAGCAGAAGCAAACGATTCGATACCAACCAATAAAACGCCAGAAGAAGATATTAAAACAAAGAATAACATCAATAATGCAGAGGAAAAGGTGGGGTTAAGCACAGACACAACAAACACCGACGCAAAGAGTGAGATCCAGAGCCCAACCGAAGTGAGTATTGCCGAGAAATCCGAAGAAAAAGTGGTTTCGAGCGCACAATCGGATGAGAAGAGCGAAGACTCGCGAAAACCGAATGGGATTCAATCGACTGAAGAAGTTTCTAAAGAGACCCCCACTCAAGAAGGTATCACAAATGCGTCATAAGTTATTTCAGTAACAATTAATTGTTTTTTATATAAAATAAAAGATAAATAAAAAAGATTTTTCATTAGATTTTCATTAAATTGTTTGCATGTATTCTCTTAAGAGTCTTAACTGTATTTTTCGTGTTATTTTGTAATCTATTCTTTGGAAAAAACAATTTTAATTAACTTTTATTTAAACTATTAATTGTTTATCAGTTTAAGTAAAGAAAAGTTACCCAAAACTGAAACTTATTTAATGAAATTATTTGAATCACTGCTATTCGGGTGTCTTCTGTCTGAATACGAATTGTCTTTATTTTTTCAAATCTGTTATAAAAAATATTTATATTTAATTTTTTTGAACGACTTTTTGAGAATTTTAAAAAACATTTATTAAATAATTTTCTCGTTTAAAATCAAAAGCTGTTTATCTTTTTTATAGTAAAACGACAAACATTTCAAACACCAGAACATACAAAAAGTGGCCAAAAATTAGACGCCTTAAGGAAAAAATGTTTACTTATGTGAGAAAAATACGCTTTTATTTCATATAAATTAATGGAAAAAACAAATTTGTGTTCAAACAAACGCTCAATACTTTCCAAAAACCAATTTTTATTCACTATTTTTACACAATTTTTTAAACAAATTCTTTTTTAATTCATATATTCCTAATATAAGCCAATCATATATACAGTACAACTTTTTATATACAGTGAAACCTATTTATAACAATCATATCGGTGTCCAAATCTTTTTTTTGTTAGAATCTAATCATTCCTTTTATGTATACTCTCTTAATGTTGTGTTTATATATTATACCCGTAATTGTGTTCGTTATTAATATTTTATTTTCTCTTAATTTTCTTTTATTGTCTTTGTTTTTGTATTTTATTTTAATATTTTTAGTCATATTTTGTTTTGTTTTGATATTTATAACTGATTTACAGGAAAATAAAACTCTTGACTCGAATACAGTGTTCGCAGAATTACTCGTTATTTATCACAAAAATAAATATTATGTTTCGTTCAAAAGATTTTAAAGTTCTAAATAAAACCTCTTTAATGACTTTTATCTGGTTTTGAAGAACACTTGTAGTTTTTCACTTCATAGACCAAGTAGTCTAATACCAGTAATCACCAAAACGTATGTGTCATTCATTCAGATATCATTAGTATTTACCAGAGACGCGATTCAGTCGTTTTCGGAATTTGTAAAAATATTTTTTAGATAAATATGTTTTGCCGACTAATCCTTAATAAAGTGCAACCAGTCCTAACCCCTACACCCTCTGGAGATCATCTGACCTTTGAATAATTGATTGAACTCTGGGTTGACTTAAAATAAGTTAAATAACTTAAAATAAAAATATCTATAAATAAATTTTCACTTTTTCACGAATGAGTCAATAGATCTGTGAAGTACAGGTAGTTTAATAACTATTAGCATAAAATGAATCATTAAATCGAAGAAATTATTTTCATTTATATAAAAACCCATTTATTTATCATTACTAATGATTCATTAGTTAGTAATGCATTTGAATTGAGATAACGTTTAAAATGTTTTATAACTAAAAGTATTAATTAGACTGAATGTCAATCGTGGAAATACCGGTATTTATAAAGTATTTTCTATTTTTATATTCATTTGTTTTAATTTTATAATATTTGCAAACGATTTAAAAACTAAACGCAATACTAGACTGAAAATGGTAAACATTTTCCCGGAAAATTGCGACTCCAGCTATAAACTAGTGATTACAAGTAATCACAAATATAAAGACTCAGGTAGTAAAGATTGTAATGCAAACATTATTTCTAAGTTATAATTAGACCATAATATGATTGCCAACAAGTTTTAGAAAATAGTTTTTTTAATCACAAATTCTATTAATTAGAGTTTGATTCAAATGATAGACTAATCGATTGATTGATTGAATTAAATGCCACTAAATATAACTCATAAACATTTTTGGTGTAGAGTAACCCAATTGGCCCTAAAATCTATTTTAAATAGTTTTGATTGTATTTGTATTAATCAACGACTCAGTGTTAAGGTCTTAGTCTTCTCTATACAATGCTAAAGTAGTAAAGTGCAGACATTTGAGAATAAATTTTATTGAATTTATCTGATGTTTAAATGATTATTCCTACTGTACTGTACTTCGCGTGTTGTCTATTAAATGTTAGAAATTATTACTAATAAATATAAAATTAGAGAATATCTTAATTGTTATTTGATTTTCACATAACAAAAAGAGTACACAAACATTGCACAGGATTTGCACTCAATCAAAATGTAATGTACTTTTAAAATGTATTAACTATTCTGTATATTTGTTCTTTTAAAGTACCGGTGCTATCATTCATAACAATTTCAATTTATATATTTTAAAAATCTAACTCACATTCAGATATGTGAAGACTTTAATGGATATCAATCCTGGGAGGACTAGAGTTTACTTGACATTCAGTATTAACACATTTTTAGCACATCCCCATAAAAGATTACAGGTTAGGCTATTGTATACTACTGGTGTTTTGAATAATATTTTAAGTAATTTACGATAAGTTTGGTTTAATTTGCATTTTATTTACTTATTATTAGAAAAGTTTGCAATTATTTGATAATATTTAATATAAAATAACGCTTAATCGGTATTACCTTTACTTATCAAATGCTTGTAATAAATATTTGTAAATTCATTAACTACTGGTGTTTACCAAAGATTGATACCAGTATTTGTGTCATTGATTTCTCAAAGTACAGATATAACTGGTATAACACTATACGTATGTGTTTTATTCAATGTTAAAAACAAACAAAAGACTCGTTTGATTGAAATATTAGTAATAAATTATTCGTTCATTTCATTTATGGGCAAAACGTCAAACGCTTTTTGAATGCATTATTAAAATCACTTATCATTTAAAACCAGTTTTTTGACTCAAAGATAAGTTTTAGCGAAATGTGATCTCAAATATTTGCTCAATGAGTGCATAAACTATTCACTAATTGTGTGGCCTTTTATCGCACCGGTATTTCGTGAGAGTAATCAAAAATAGAAACACATTTAGAATTAAAATCACCAAAAAATTCATATAATTTTATTAATAATATAATTAATGTATATATCAATAAAAAACATAATATGTATGCAATCGTTTCAAACGAACAAATTCTAAGATTTATTACAATTGAATAGCAAAAGGAGGAAATCTTAAACCATAATTGTCTGACAGTTTATGAGCAATCAAAGGGAATATTAGGATTTCATAACAAAATAAAAGATAAAATAATAGTGTCGTTAATAATAGTAATAATAATAATTAATAATACGTAAACTCTTGTCTTCTCTTTTAATAATTAGTTAATAATAATAATGTTTTCGTAAAATATGTAAAACGAGTTATATTTTAGTTATTATTTACTTCTAATTACTTTAAATTGATTTATAAAAAATAATTTCGAAATTCGAGCAATTATTTTAAGGATTAAATGGTCTGCGGATTAAGTTTAATACCAATGATAGTGTCGGTCATTAAAAGCCTAATTAATCCGAACCTTCAGATTCTGTAAATAGTGAATAACCGATGAGTTTATGGTTTTCATATTAAAATAGGGTAGAATTGGGTAGTAATGGAATGCATACCTTCTTCAGCGTTTTGAAGCCATTCGACAAACTTCTTCATCTGTTCCAGAAAATGTCCCTTTCCTTTGGATGAGTGGTCTTTCGTATACCACTTGAGAATAACGTCTTCACTCAACACATCGGCTAAAAAGTGGGAAATAAATCGATTGAATCGGTAGTAAAAGGAGTGTTAAGTCATTAAATGTCTAACTTTTATATAAGAGAACAACAATTTTTTGGAAAACTTTCAGAAAATTCATGTTTTCATAACAGAAATCCTGAATACGCAACAGTAGTGCTAACTCTGCTTTTGGAGATTTGGTGAACTCAGCCAACAATAAAGAGTATCCGCGAAGATGTTTGAGTGCCTGATCCGCAACCAATTCCTCTTTTTTATTCCACTCGACGGCAGACATCAATGTGTTCCACAAAAGCACCGCTACTTCTCCTTCGGTTAGCGTGTATTTGACAACAGATTCCTTAACCAAAGCGATTAACTCCTTAATCGCCGCGTTTTCGTGTATCAAATCGGATAATTTCGACTGCAGTTCCTTTTTGACCGATGAGCCCAACTGTGCCTTTTGGAACTCAACCAACTGTGTGAGGCCTGCGTTGACGAACGACAAGATGAGCGTCTCCTGAGTGCGTTTGGGCGTCGGGTAGAACTCCTGTCAATTGATAGAACAATACATTTGAGTACAGATGTGGTGTTGGTGTTAGTGGTGTAGTCACTGACCAATAGCTTTGTGTCCAAATTGGCTTTACGTAAGGCAGTCCACACTTGAGTGCCATCCTTTTCGTTTTGCCACGTCTTCAGTACATTAATCAGGAAATCACTGGCGATTCCATCCTTTACGAGATGGTCCTGAAGTGTGGCGTTCAGTATATGCACAGGTATTTGACCACCGGATATGAGAATAGCGCAGAATTTCGCCAAATTAAGTCTCTCATCGGCGGTAAAAGCCTTGAGGAAGACTATTATCTTCTTTAAGTCCTCCTCCAATGTCTTCTCCAAATACTTGTAGCGACGAATGAGTTTAGTTATTACCTGAGCGTAAGCCCGAATTGACTCGTCGTCACCATTAGATCCAAATACAGAGGTCTGCGTTCGCGACTCTTTAAGCTTATCGGTGTCGCTGATGACAGAGCCTCCCGGAGCCAATAGACCGCCAGCAATAAGTATATCAAAAAGGGGTTCTCCGTATCGCCGATAGTCTAATTTGTTGCCAGAAGTGTCCAAAAACTTAGATAAGAGCTCGAGATCTCCTGAAGACTCCTGAATACCGGTGAGAATCGAATCACGAAATGCTGTCGCGTCGAACTTCTCTTTTTCATCTGATCTCAAGACATACAACACGCGTATTAGACATCGATTTAGTGTTTATTTACCACAAAAATGTCGTTTTATTTCAATTAGAAAATTGTTTTTTTGGTTTTAAACGAAATAAAAACACATTTTTGCGAAAAATAAAATTTGAGGTCAAATGAGTTATAAAAAAGTATACAAAATGTGGTCAAAATTGGCAGACATTACCTCTTTTTCTGGTCTTAATTCGTTGACCCTGGAGTGTCGGGCGTTCTGATGCCTTTTGACTCATACAACTACTGATTTGATTTGTTTTCTTCTCAATTATAAAAACTTTAGTTTTTGATTAAAATTGAAATATTATTACAAAAAACGATTTGATCTGCGATTCAAACAATTAGTTGTATTTTATTAGTATTTATATTAAACTAACGATTAATATACGATAAAAAATAATATAATATTAATAAATAATTACCGAATAATTGATTTAAAATTACTGTTTATTTAAAAGCGTTAAATGAATTGAACCAAAAAATGTTTTGAACTAATTGTGGGCTCTTTTGACACTCAAAACGTGGACGTCATCTAAAGAAGTTCGTCAACGGATGTGACGCACAGTACGGAAATGAGTGGTATATGTATTCAATTAAGTACGTCTTATGTATTACAGACATTGACACCAATATTGATACTAATACAGCCAAAACCGTGTTAGAAAGGTCCACTCCCCTCTTTTACTACCCCCTTTGTAAGAGTTGAATACAATAAAAAT
>JAQGCF010000399.1:0-10556 GCA_034699405.1 Hermanniella punctulata | reverse complement strand
ATCTATATATTAAACAGTTTTGACCAATAAATTATTTGGTATTTAAATTATATTTTGTGAAAAAGTTTAAAATTTATGAAAACTTTTACTCTCTTAGATTGAATGAAAGAGTTTTTATTATGAAACCAAATGTTTGCGTCAAAAAATTATAGATTGAGTTATAATAAAATAATACAAAATTTTATAAATTAACTAAAACTAAATTTAAGAGTATTTCAGAGGTTTTGAATGAAATTGAGTTTTGAAATATAAGAGTGAAGGGAATATTGTTTGGGGTTGAGTCCTTTATATTGATAATAACGGTTGAGTTGGATCATAAAAAATCGATCCGATTTGGAGGTCTATTCAATATATAGCTATCGAACATAAAATGAATCAAATGTTAGCTCTGATGGTCCGAAAACAAATTGAGAACAAAAGGCTATAAAATTCACTTTTATTCAAACATCGATTATTTGAGAGTATATTTTAAGATGAATATAAAGTTAATAATTTCCGGCAGAATTAGTTTTGAACTCATTTAAGTTTTGATCAATTTTTGATTGAAATATAAAATGTTTACAAAAAGCAAATGTAAATGTTTTTAGTTTAGTGCTAAAAGCGATGCGATTAAACAATTATTCTATTATTACTGAACGACATAAATCAGAGTTTAGTGCCTTATGTGCTACAAATATACAGCTATTCTAATGTGCAGGTTGTTGTGTTGCCAACTTTTAGCTTTTAAATTCTAAGCATCACTAATAAGGCTTACATCAAAACTATCTATTGTATGCTCTCATGAGTCTGATCTGCAACGGATCACAAGATCACAGGTCCAAAGATACAGAAGAATATATAAACAAAACGAGTCCTTTCCAGGTGAGAAAGATCAGGACTTAAACAATCTAAATAGCAAAACAACTTAAAGAGTTTGACACAAAGCAGCAGAGATGCAACAGAACTGTGGAAGAGTACAAGTCTTTAAGTGTGCATAACTATAGAGAATCATAACATCGTATCATTCATTGAAGTAAACTTTGAAACATTGAGCAAAGAAAGCTCAGCCTTATATTGTGGATGAATGGCTTTTAAAGTTCTTCTGTTCATCTTTACACAAACAGCAGAACAACTCTAAAGGAGTGAAGAGCAGGAAGAATGGAGTACTGGAGCACTGGCGGGAGAGAGAGAGATAGAGAGAGAAACAGAAAGAGTGAGCATTCAGATTGAAATAAGTTGTTTTCAATATAACGAGTTTTTGCATAAATTATAGTGTAGGCCCGCTCTACTGTGGCTCTACTACCGCTCACTACCCATAAAACTGTCTCAATCGAAAGTGAGCGCAGTATTTATTCTTTTTTTACTCTTTTCACGTTCAATTTGTTCCAACACGAACCACCACTTTTGAAACCGGGCTCTACTAAAAAAACAAAGCAAAAAAAGTTTATTTTTTAGCCATTCCTAAAGCAATGCACACTTCTTCCGATCGCTTTCTTCACTTAAAATTCAAGTTATGTTTCACTTAACCCAATCGACGACAGAAAAAGATTTGAAAAACTTTTATATGTTTTTAAAATTTTATAAATATATAACAGCTTTGAGTTTTGAATAATCTATTAAAACAAATTTTTTAATTATTAAGAGATTTTAAAATATTATTATATTAATAGTGAGTAATATAAGCGGCAAGTTATCCATGCTTTTAGTTATTTCTCTAAAGAGTTATCCGCCGTTCAGTGTTTACCTTAAGTGAACGGCTGAATGTGATCTTTTGATGCAGTAAACGCCACACTCTTACATATGTGTGATTTAATGGTTATGTTCTAAACTTGGTTTTGATAGTTATTGCTGTAATAATAAGATTTCATTTTGATTCGAATTTTTGTCAGTTTTTCTGATGTACTACAAGCAAAGAATTGCTGAGTTAGTGATAATAATATGTAAATATATTACTACTTTAACTGTTATAATAGTTTGTCGGTATTCCACTCAAAGAATGAAGTGTTTGTCCAATTTATGTCAAACTAAATACTGGTTTAAAAGCCACAGAATGTTTCTCAAGTACTTGAATTTACGACCCGAAATGCCTATCTATCCCATGAGTATATATACCCTTTTAAATTGTGTAAAATAAGATCACTGTCAAAAAAATAGCGTTTCATTAGTCGGTTGCATAATCCATATGCGTTCAGACCGCTCTCTCATCCTCTCTATTTGGACATTAATCTGATCTGATTTTATCGTAAACTAAAGGAAAGCAAAATTCTAAACATTTTTTCTTTTCTTCTCAATATTCACTTTATGTGTGTTTTGCAAACAAACATTTTTGGCATATTTTTATTTTATCATAAGTTAACTCAAGTTTACGTTTTTGTGGATAAATTGTAAGAAATCATCCGAAGAAAACACATTAAAGTCATTTATGAATGCAAAAGAGGAGACAACTAAATATTTAAAGTAAAAGTAAAGTAAAGTAAAGTTAAATGACTAACTCTTTCCGACATACAGTATATTCAATATAAAAACTCTATCTTTAAAATACAGTATAGGAAAATATGAACTAAAACGTATTAAATTACCTTAAATTAAATGTAAAATTTTTAAGTTTTCAGACGCTGTTCGTAGGCATCAAAGAATATCAATCGCGTGATATTTGCAATACATAACAGATAATACTTTTAATCACTACCAGAATTTGGCATCACTTCCTGTAGCTCTATTAAGTCTAGTGAACAGGAAAAGTATTGTAGCTATAAAACTACAGTTAGTACTGTATATGCATTGAGTTCTAAGTACTTCTATCTACTCTAAGTGCTTATATTTTTAGGCTTTTTATGGAAATTAAAATTTAATTTTTTAATGATTATCGATTCAATAAAATTAGTTATTTTATGTTAAATGAAAGTTGTATTTGAAAGCAAATACTTTGATAAAACATATAGTATTCAGTATTAGACATATTTCTACACAATTTTGTATTCATAGATTCGAGTGACAGATTGCAAAACTTTATTGTATAATAAAGGTTATATTGGCAGTCAAAAGAAAGCGACCAACTCTAGCAACTGTACCAACTCTACCAACTCTAATATTTGTAGCAAATATTCTAATATAAATATAACCGAAACACACTCTAAGCCTAAATGAATATGAAATTGTGAAAAAACTCTTACATAAAATCAATAGATTCTAACATTGAATACATTGAATTACATATAAGTAATGTATGAATTTTTGAAAGCTTACATAAGTTGAGAGACTAAAAATATTATATTATATTAGAGAATGCCCTTAAAGTGTAAGCCTAAAGTCGACCTGTTATTACTTTTCCTGAGAGGCCAATCGACAAGTGAATACATTACTAATCCATAAATCTTAAATAATTTTATACTTTGAAATTCGGGCGTTTGACTTATACTATATGTGTCTAATCGATGAATCTATGGGAAAATAAATAAAAAATTGTGTTAAATCGTTAATAATAAGGCACTCAAAAAACTAATATTGTATTTATATTTAATAACTTTTACATTTAGAAATTTATTATAATCACTATAATTATTTGCATTATACTGATATCGCATTCAATTCTTTAACATTCTTTGACTCTTGTTTTCAATAAATAACTGATTTTCCTACACATATAAAATTCAATTAAGCTTAAAATGTGATTTATTGGATCGAATTTTGTAATTTATATTAATGGCTTCCGAATGTTATTAAGTATTGTTAACTCTATCAAATGGGAGAGCTTGTAATGCTCAGTACTCAATGTAATTATGGTCTCATAATTTAATAAAAATTATGTGCATTACTATTAATAATTAATTGCATCGATCATCACGTTTAGCATTATTAAAAAATAAGGTTAAGCTATAATTATAGATCAAAATTATGTTTGTGTCAAAATCAGAGCCAAAAAAATCAAAATAATAAATTTATTGAAAGAATAATTTATTATTATAAAAATTCATGCGATTATTTTAATGCGAAGAAATTTACAAAATTATTGATGTTTTTCTTGTTTTTCACTAAAAGCTTAAATCGTAGCTTAAATGTCAAATAGAGCCAAAACTAACAATTTTGATATTTTTTGATATTTTTTCACATTTAATATTTCCAAAACGGTTTAACTTAAAAAATCAAAATTCCATAGAGGCGTTCATTTCAATTGATATATATGGGCCGCAATGGGAATACTTTATAAAATGTATTACACAATCTGTGCATGATTTTAAATATAAGATTTTTTGACGATTGGTGTTCACAGAATTAGAGAAAAGGACAGCGAAGACTCATATGCGTCAACACGCATACAAATGTGCTTTAAAATAAAATCTATAAAATGTAAGTTTATCTTATAATACACTAAACTTATAGCACAATAGCACATGATTTCTATTTCTCAATACTATTCGAACCGAATGCTTGACTGAATATTTTAACTCACGTCAAAATTGGGTAAAAATGGGAAAAATATGGACAAAATAAGTCTTACTTTAAGTGAAAGTTTTATTGACATTAATGAATCTCATTTTTATTCTATACATGTATTCCACTGATAATAAATTTGTCCAATTATACTATGTTTAACACTTTTTTAAGTAGCAATATATCACTATATACTCAATGACTACACATATTTAGAGATCACTTTTTTATATTTTTCTCAATACCTGTTGCTTAGCTTTTTTTTATAATTGTTTGTTTTTATAATCAATTGAAAGATTAATATTAATCATTTGATACCTAATAGAAAATATTTTCTATTTATATGCATAACAAAGCAAAACCTTTCAATTAATCAAAAATATTATTGAGTGAAAGTTTGTTTAAAAAAGATGGCTTAGAAATGGAATACAACTGTTGCGAACAAAAGGAACACTAATGCTCATTGGGACTGCTTTATAAAACCAAATACATATACTTTTAAGATTTGAAGCAGCAATAGATTGGGTAAAAATGTGTGATAAAAAGTGAAGTGTGAATTGTGAGTTGAGTTCATTTGCGACTTTCACGACATCATTATATGTATTATTTTCGGTGGTTTACTTTGCAAACAAAGTTAATAGCAGTGGTTGTTGTATAGACTTAAAAATCAAAGCCAGAAAAACAATATGAAGAGTAAACTAAAGACGTAAAAATCAACTCATGATTAGATAGAGTCCATAGACGCCAATGTCCGGAAGTAATGAAGAGAATTATGTATAAGGGGCGGCTTCCTATCCGTATAACTACAGTATTTCTCTACTAATTTGAACACTAATATTAAGTCAAACTTTGCTCCACTGGTTCTTTACAAATAAGAGTGAATGAAAGTGTGATTTTTAGTTACAAACCGACGACGAATGCTGTGAAATATATTCTGTCAAACAGTGACGAATTCTGTGCCGCTAAACGTTTGACATATGTAACAGTAAAGTGATGAGCATTACCCATACATTACGCTATAACTATCTCTATTACTTGAATAGGAAGAGTTTGAGACTCCCTCAGAGGAATATATTAAGAGAGTCCAACTCATTAAATAATAAGACAACCGTAAAAATTCTTCACACAAAATGACATTAAGAATGGCAATCAAGTGCCACCAGTGCCAGTCCGTTACCGAATCATATATTTCATAAGCAGATTGATCGCAATATGTGACGCAAACCATACGCTCTTTATTTGAGCTTTATTTAGATCTAATTAATGAATAGATTGACATTTATTTTATAGATCTAAACACATTTGAAATTATTTTAAATAAAATAATTTATTTCACTAAATGTTTGTTCGCATAAAAATCTTAATTATATTATCTATTTTACTCCTAAGCAATAGTTTTTTTTAATGTATTAAACTATATTTGGATTTTAATGATAAGTAATAAATTAATCATATTTCAAATCCATGTAATTATTATTTATTTTTGTAAATTTATTTTAAATTGTTTGTCAATAGTCATAGAATTGTAGAGTTTAGTGACAGAAATAAGTGACTTCTTAGAGATGTTTTAAAAATAAAAAACGATTAATTAAATCATACAAAATAAATGTCTCACTCATCAGAATTTGTTTATTCATTAAACATTTATCTAAGTTTTGAATGTTTTAAATTATTTTCAAATACCTATAAAGCGGCTTAAATGCAAACTTCTGCTGTATTAGTAATCAAAGTATTTTTAAATGATAAATAAAAGTTAAATAAAATATTCAAAACAAATTACTGGAATAAAGATTAATAATTGAAGACTTAATTATAAGTAAAACCATAAGAGAATACAAAAGTAGAGTTAAAGACAATGCAGAGAACTTCACATCTTTAAGACAAACGAAAATAGCTCACAACTTAACTCACTATTTCCTGTACTACACAGTACAACAACATAACACATCACTTATACCCTTATACAATAGTTGGTTAGGTTAGAGCTATATATCTCTCATCGCATCCAAATTTCTTTTCTGTCTTAAAGTTTGAGAGTTAGAGATAAATGAATTCAAACAATTAGCCAAAGATATTAAATGATAAGCAATTAGTGATGGAATAAAAGTCTATTTTAGGTCTCAATTAAATCGGCATTACTAAAGAGTATTATACTGTACTTATACCGCAATCATAAACACATTTTTTGTATAAATAATATCTCAAAGAATTTTTGGGTTAGTTTTTATTGGATTTATTTTTAAAAATTAATAAATTAAGTTATGAGGAATTGAGATGAGAAACGGGATGTCTATTCTTTCCATAATCTCATTTTCTCATTACACAATAAACTCATACTTAAGAATAGAGTGACAAACTTTTAAAAACTGATTTAAAATAGCACAAGAAGTAAAATGAGCTAAACATCAAACTATGCCTCACACGAGGCCAGAAGAGAAAGAGAAAATATAAGTTATATGTATGGGGAGAGAGAGGAGAGAGAGAATTACAATAAATTCTATCGTTGCTTCAAAATGAAAAGCAATCCTAAGTTAAGCTCAAAACTTGATGCCATACGACATATGATAAGAGCCTTATTCTCTCAATTCTCTCTTTGACTGATTTTAAAACCAAAAAACGTACGATTTTTCAGAGCTACAAAATTTTTCGTTTACACTTTTGTACATATCTGTACATTTATAAATCAATTGTGAAGTTATGTTATGTTTTTTGTCTTAAACACATCTCTCTCACAGCTGTTTTCCAAAAACTTTTATGGAATTTAAAATGAATCCAAATATAAAAGTATAAAAGTGTGAAACTCTCAAAGTTGTTGCACTCGTTATCCACATTCTGGTCAACAAAATGATTATTTTTAAAATAAGCTGAACTGATCCCATATATCCAATCATTTACTATTGTTTGGCTGTCGTCTAATTAAATGCTGAAAATCGATTGCAAAACAAGTAAACGTTTGCTCTACTATTGAAATAGTTTTAAAAGTTTTCAACTTTTAAATGGAATTCAAAATAATTAATTATTTCAGTATATATTATTTGCCACAACTTATCTGACTCTTAGAGCAAAAATATGTTTCGACACCAGAAATGCCATCAATTTATATGATATAAAAACTGATTCTTCATTACTCATCCTCTAGAGGTAGAGATTTATTATAGAACAGTCAAACTTCAATTATTTCATTTACTATTTATCATTCTTGTAGGCAAACAAACTAATAAAAAAACTATGTTCACACCTCCCCAGGACTGTTGACTAAAGCAATGAAAATGAACTATAAAATGCAGATTTTTACTCATTTTTCTTCCCTGTCTATTAAGGATTGAGAAAGTATTTAAGGAAAAATAAAACTGTTATTTGGGCCGCATTTTATAAATCTGATGTGATGTCTATCTGTGTGTTGCGTATCTTCTGCTAATGTTTTTATTTTCGAGCGTTATTTTTAGTTTTGTTTGCAGGTCATGCATGTCATGCATTTGTGCATTTAAACTTAACCCACGCTCAACACCGATGCATCAGATCTCAACTGACAAATTATTTAAAACGACACAGATTTGATCGAGGTCTATAAATATGATAAAATTATCAAAATTGGTCACAACTACCGGTACCGCAACAATCATTTTATTGCTTCTTAATTTTTTTCATTAAAAGATTGTTCAAATTTTTAATGATAATCGAAACATAGTTTCCTCTCTTTACTATCATATCAATTACATTCATTTCCTGTCAAAAATTTAAGAATAGCTGATAATTCCAACTCTTGTGTAATATAATACACTATACTTTGTACACTCTTAAAGATAATTTGCAAAAACTTTTATTTTTTGTCATCAAATACACAGAAAAAACATTTATTTTTACATTAGGACAGAAATTAACTGCACTAACAAAACAATGTCAGATGTATTTAAGTAAAAGAGTTAATAAATTGAAAAACTTTAGAAATAATTATCTGACAAATGTGTCTCTTGTTATATAAAGTAAATGCTTTAGCAATCAATGGATTCATTGGGTGAAATGAGTCGTTGGGCAGCTCAGCGTAAACTATTAATTTGTAGAGAAGCTCTTTTGCAGGCGAATACAAGCAATGAATTGTCCGAATACATGTGCGATAGACAATAGATTGTCAACATTTTGGCGAATTATAGATAATTGAATTAAGAGTTATTCACAAAGTCTGATATTTAGATAGAGATTGGGTTCAATCTAAATAAAATTTATCATTTTGGCAAACTTTAAGGCAATCTACTCATAGGCACTAAATTGTTATCTTTTTTAGTTCAGACACAGTCTTATCTAATCAGACGGAACTGACAAATGGCGATCACTAAAAAGTTAACTCAAGAATTATAAACACATAAACACTGAGTTAGTGAATAAAAAATTAACACAAATAAGAGATGACGACTGAGTTATAGATAAGTTATAACAATCAATAAAATGTTTGTCATTTGGATTGTATTGAAGTGATTTATAAGAGCAAAACATTTACTATTTTAAAAGTTTCAAAATCGTTGCCAACATTTAAGTGAGAAAACAAGTCGTGTATCCATTCTATCCATTCTAAGGCTCACTTACTGCTTATCACTTTTGTAATATAAGAAGAACATAACACTGGGATCAGATAAAAACAATCTAAAGATGCGGTCGCTGTTGCATATATTAATGCTTAGCTATAAATGATGTAATTCTGTCCCTAACCCAAAGTAATCGTGATTTCATGCATAGCTGAGTACAAGTGCCTTAATTCTGAACGTCTTTCCTCGAAGACAGCGAATTATATTGCAGTTTAGCTCAAAACAGATTTCTTCCCTGTTTTTAAGTGAACAAACATAAAGAGAAGGGTCCAACTCATACCGCTCGGTTGCGCACTTGTATCAGATAAAACTTACCATTTATTAATGAGGCCGTTTGCCTGATTTAAATTGCGAGGAATTTCCTTAACGTTAAACACTTGAAAAAAGAAAATTTTAATAAAACAAAAGTTTAGTTGAATTATATTTTCTCAAATATATAATTATTATTAGACCTAAATATCTAATTTAGATTCTGCTGTAAATTCTTGTCGTTCCTTAAAATATAATCTCGTTATGAAGATTTGGAACAAAAGCAGTCTTAATGTCATTTACTCATCCATTATTCAGATTTACTTTAATTAACACAAATTACTGGTATATACAAATTACTCAACAGTTCTTTTTATCTAATTTTTATAATTCTTGTATTGAAGTTATAGAAAAACTGAGACTTTTATAAGAATCAGTTGTTTGTAAATAAATGCATTAATTTTAGATTATATAACATATTTTGTGATTACTGCCAATTATTTTTATTTAAAGACTTCTATATTTTGACTCAAATTATTGTGACTTAATATGCAATGTAATGCAAATAGATTATACAGTATACTTTGTAGTACAGTGGAGTGTAAAAAGACTGATAACTTTAAATAATTACCGTTACATGAGTTACATATCTCTGATATTTTTATTTTATAAAACACGCTCTAATTCTAAGGATTGTAAACATTACTAGGATTTAGTGAAACCTAAGATTTCATGAGCAGTGGGTTAATGAAAATCTCATGAACTGGAGAATTAGATTACGTAATAAATCTTTTGAACCTTTCGAGTAATTTTCTAAAGAATTAGTATATATTTAATTTCCCTCCCAATCCTCATTATTAAGACTAATATTTTACTAAACAAAACTTAATGACTCATTTAATTCTTGTTTCAAATTAACACAATTAATAATTTTAATTGTCATCACATTATCCGCTTTTTATTATATACCGTTTATCGTATATAGTATATTCTCTTAAATAATAATTTATTTTAAATCTAAACATAATAATAATAATTAAAATTAAATAATTTATGAGAAAACTATAATAATTATATTAATCACGAGTTATTCTAATTCTTATTAGTCTAATCAAAGACTAAAAGTTAGACTAAAAGTACAGTAATTAATAATTCATAAGAATTCTATATTACAACACATCTGATCAAATTCGAAAGTGGTCAAGAATTATATATAAGTGTTAGACCCCCACTTGTCAAATTCAAAACAATTTCAAATAATTTTTTAAATATGAATCTCAGATGTTATCAATATTTAAATTAGATGAGAGTACAGTA
>JAQGCF010000398.1:0-10561 GCA_034699405.1 Hermanniella punctulata | reverse complement strand
AAACGCATGCATAGACCTGGTAACGATATATATACATATAAGAGGTGGAAAAGGTTTAGATTTTTTCAGGTCAGGTCAGGTCCGACTTTTTTAGACCTTAGGTCAGGTCCGAGACTCAAAAATTTTTAGGTCAGGTCCGAGATTTAGGTCCGAAAATATAATAATAATTTTATTGGTTGTTTAAATTCAATTATTTATTTCAATACAAATCAAAATTAGATCTAATAAATAACATTTTGTCGACTTTTCAATACTTCCTGTTTGTAATTTAACTTATTATATGTATTTATAACAGTTTTTGCAAAAATTCATTAAACACTGCAAAAAAAATCGGACCACTTTCGGACTCATAGATCAGGTCAGGTCAGGTTCGACTTTTTGGAAGTTCAGGTCAGGTCCGACAAAAGTCCGACATTTTAGCCCAGGTCCGAGTCCGAGTCAGGTCAGGTCAGATCAGTTTTCCACCTCTAATACATATGATTACTGTGAATTAGATCTAGAACTGATACAAATATTCCATTGGTCTCTGTGTATGACATATGGAAATAAACGTTTAATAAACAATAAAATAGTCACATGCAACACACACAATAAAACAATAAATTCAACCCCTTAGTAAATGAACATGTCTGCAATTCGTTAGTTGTCGTTATCGTTATGACCAGGGATAGTATAATTCGGGAATAACATCATCCGCAAAAATAGAAAGTTTTATTAAAAAGTACAGAGTGTCCTAAATTATTTCAGTTAGAGTATAAACATGTGTAAAGGGTATGAGAAAAATATTTTGAGAGATAATAGACATAGATTTACAAACGAAACTTAAAAATGTATTTTATAATTCATTACAATTCGTTTGATATTCAGAAGTAATATTATTTTAATGTAATTAAAATGAAGAAATAAATAGATTTCATAAAAATACATTTTTATACACTAATAATAGAATATAAGATATTCTGTACTTGTTATCAAAAATTTTCTATTGTTGCGCCCGAAGTGATGTTATTCCCGAATTATACTATATTTATCACTGGTTATGACTGTATGTAATGTCAATGAATCCCAGAGATGTCGTATGTGTTTGTTATTAGTAAGAAATGAATAAAAGTTCAGAACGTCATATGAATAAGTACCGAAAAGTTACACAGGTAATATTCTAGTTTTACTGTGCATCAAAACACCAATATATTCAACAATACTCCTGTGGCTCGTATTTGCTTACCTTTAACTCAAGATTGTTGTTATGAGGCGTTCAAAGCGAAAGAGAATACGAGTCGAAGATCTGACAGGTTTTGAGTTTTGGTTATATTCTGTAAACATAAGTTAAAACATTATTTAATCCAAGCACAGGTTACTATCCCTGTACTTTTGACCCCAACCAATGCAATGAAATTATGGACACTAAAGAACACTTCGATTTTCATATGAGTGGTCATTATGACGCTCAGGTAATACCATTGTCTTAAATGAAAGTACCGGTATTTGGTATTTGTTTTTTAAAAAGTAATCACTTGTTTATAGTATGTGTGTCCGTACTGTGCATATACGGGACCCACAGTACAGGTTATAAAACGACACATAACTGCCGAACGCGAAAGCGCTGAGAATGTGAGTGACAGCCATTTGAGTAGTGATAAAATTGCTCATAAGTACGTAAAGATCTACCAGTGCTTTGGTTGCAAAGTTTGCGATAAAATTCATGAAATGGATGAGAAAAAATGTCATCACATTATCGAAGACGAAGAAAATCAGTGCCAATTCGGTCACGACTTTGACTCTGAGTTCAAAGAGCACCTCAAAAGTCATTTTAACGAAACGATTAAAATTAAGGACAAAGAGTTGAAGAGAGAAAAAGTTAACACAATTATTGAAAAGTTTGTGAGCGAACAGTATTTCGAAAATAACCCCAAAAAAAGACTTTTAACGCGAATAACTCGTTCAAAAACGGCCTTTAATTATGTGGTAACCGCTCATAAAGGCTCCGTAGTTTCCAACTGTGTCACAGGTATGAATCTATTAATATTTAATATATACTTGAAATAACTTTTTATAAAATGACAAAATTTTATTGAATTTTAAATTTTGGTTTAAAACAACATTTAATCAAATTATAAATCATTTAAATAAAAGTCATTTTTATTAAAAAAATAAATACAAAATTAATGTATTGACTGAACTAAAGGTAACTTCACGTCACCCAACGATTTAAATTTATTGATCGCAAAAACGGCAAAAATTGTGATATATTTAGTGACCGCCGAAGGTTTGCGACCAATAAAAGAGATATCGATTTACGGAAGGGTAACGATAATGAAGTTGTTTAGACCCGAAGGAGAGAAAAAAGATTTACTGTTTTTGTTGACTTATAAATATAATGCGGCAATACTTGAGTGCTTACGAGACGGCGACTCATTCGAAGTGGTGACCAGAGCTCACGGAAATGTCGCCGACTCTATATCGAGACCTTCAGAAACCGGTTCCATAGGTATGGTTGACCCCAACGGCAAATTGATTGGACTCAGACTTTATGACGGGTTGTTTACGGTTTGAAACTCTTATTATTTTTAATAATAACTCTTTAACTTACGTTTAATTGCAATCACAGGTAATACCACTCGAACCCAACAATAGAGAACTGAAAGCATTTAATATACGAATGGAAGAGTTGAACGTTTCGGACGTTCAGTTCCTCTATGGCTGTTCCACTCCTACCATTGCATTCATACATCGGAACAACACTTCGAGACACGTGAAGACATACGAGATATCACTGCACGAGAAGAAGTTTGTGAAGGGTCCCTGGAAGCAGCACAATGTTGAGTCAAAGACAACTATTTTAATCCCTGTGCCGCAACCATATTGTGGTGCACTTATCATCGGTCAGCAATGGATTGTCTATTTGAAGGGTGAGAACAGGTGCCGGTACTATGCGATCGCTCCGCCACCTATCAGACAGTCCACAATCACCTCTTATTGCAAAGTCGATGCCTCCCGATATCTGTTGGGAGATATGTCCGGAAGACTGTTTATGTTGATCTTGAAGTGTGAGGAGGACTTCGTTAAGGATCTGAAGTTAGAATTATTGGGTAATGAATGGGTTTTCCACTCTTTTCTATATTTGTTTTATTGACTTTAAGGCGAAATAACAATACCTGAATGTCTCACATATTTGGATAACGGAGTCGTTTACGTGGGCTCACGAATGGGTGACTCACAGTTAGTTAAATTGAATTTAGAGCCCAATGACAGCGGGAGTTATGTAGAAATCATGGAGACGTTCACCAATTTAGGGCCTATTATTGATATGCTTGTGGTAGACCTGGACCGTCACGGAGAGGGACAGCTCATCACTTGTTCCGGCGCTTATAAAGAAGGTCTGCATTGTTATAAAATTCTTAACTTTTTAGTAAATACTTTGTTTTCAATGATTTTTAGGATCACTTCGTATTATACGCAATAGAATCGGTATTCAAGAACAGGCGACCATTGACTTACCGGGTATTAGAGGCGTTTGGCAGCTCAGAGTCAATTCGCCTCTCGATAACATACTTGTGCTTTCATTTGTTGGTCAAACCAAAGTTCTTTTGCTTACCGGTGAAGAAGTGGAAGAGACAGATCTGCCCGGATTTGACACAACACAACAGACACTGTTTTGCGGTAACGTTCGCGACGACCTCCTACTGCAAGTGACGGCAACCAATATACGTCTCGTGTCGACCGACACGAAGCAGTTATGTCACGAATGGACTCCCGAACAAAATATATCCGTCGTTTCGAGCAATTGGTCGCAAATCGTTTGCGCGTCTCGTAATCGACTCTATTATCTTGAAATTAAGGATCAGATAATACTCGTCAACAAAACACAAATGGAGTTCGAAATCGCATGTCTTGACATAAATCCCATCTCAGGCAACAAGAGTTCTATCTGTGCGGTCGGGCTGTGGACTGATATATCTGTCAGGTATAGGAGTACTCGTATATATCATTCAATTATTGTAATTCTCTGTAATTAACAGATTAATACATTTGCCTGATTTGGTTGAGATGCATAGGGAGAGTCTGGGAGGAGAGATAATCCCGCGTTCGATACTTGTGGCCAACTTTGAACAGTCATATTATTTATTAACGGCATTGGGAGACGGATCGCTCTTCTATTTTAGTTTAAACCCACAGTCAGGCTATCTCTCAGACCGCAAGAAAATCACTTTAGGAACACAACCCACTGTTTTAAAGACATTTTCCTCCTCTTCCACGACCAACATATTTGCGTGCAGTGATAGACCGACTGTAATCTATTCGAGTAATAATAAATTAGTCTTTTCTAATGTAAACCTCAAAGGAGTTAATCACATGTGTTCACTGAATTCGGAGGCATTCAGGGAATCGCTGGCACTCGCGAGTGATAACCAGTTACTCATTGGACAAATCGATGAAATACAGAAACTACACATAAAAACCATTCAATTGCGTGAATCCCCGCTAAGAATAGCATATCAGGAATCGACGCAAACGTTTGGTGTCATAACTATGAGACACGACATTCAAAGAGAGGATGGATTGGTTCCCATACGTAAGAGCGCCAGTTGTACAGGTATTGCGCATAACATTGTTGACATCATAATCTTTTACATTGATTTAAGTGATGAACAAGTCTTTCCCCGTCTGACCAAATGCTAGATATAAATAAATTTAGTGATGTTTTCGTTAAAATTCTGATATTTTCTATTTTATTCATTGAATTCATTATTTATTTTGGTTTTTAATGTTTTTTACTCCTTTACAGCTCAAAACATTACCTATTCTTCATCCATACCTACAATAGTAAAGCAAAGCAATGCCTCTAATTTAGAACAGACTGGACTTGAGGTCGAAGTTCATCATCTGTTGATTATAGATCAGCACACGTTCGAAGTACTCCATGCGCACCAATTCATGGTTAATGAATACGCTTTAAGTGTGATTTCAGCAAAATTGGGTAAAAATATATTACAAACAAATAAATGGATTCAAAACTAATCGCTTTGTTTAGGAGATGATCCCATCTCTTACTATATTGTCGGCACTTGTTTTGTAAACCCCGACGAACCCGAACCAAAGTTGGGCCGAATTGTTGTCTTTCACTTATCAGAAGGCAAACTACAACAGGTGGCAGAAAAGGAGATCAAAGGCGCGCCCTATACTATAGTGGAGTTCAACAGCAAACTATTGGCGGGTATTAACTCAACTGTTCGTCTGTTTGAGTGGACACAACAAAGAGATCTTCACAACGAGTGCTCATATTTTAATACTATTATTGCATTGTATTTAAAAACAAAGGGAGACTTCATTTTGATCGGAGATCTCATGCGATCAATGACTTTGTTGTCTTATAAGCCATTGGAAGGAAATTTTGAAGAAATTGCGAGAGATTTTCAGCCAAATTGGATGACAGCCGTTGAGATACTCGATGACGACACGTTCCTCGGCTCTGAAAACTCATTCAATTTGTTTGTGTGTCAGAAAGACAGGTAGGAATGGACTCTTTTATCCATAATTCTATTAGACGTTAATTTTTCTCTCTTAAAGCGCTGCCACTACTGATGAGGATCGACAACATCTACAAGAAGTGGGTCTCTATCATGTGGGGGAATACGTAAACATTATGAGACACGGGTCACTTGTTATGCAACACCCGGGAGAGATCACAACACCAATTCAGGGAACGCCTGTGCTTTTTGGCACAACCAATGGTGCTATCGGTGAGTAATTATCTTAAAAATGTTTAAAATCACAAAACTTTTGCCAATGTTTTCCTTACAGGACTTGTGGCACAATTACCTCAGGAATACTTTAGTTTTTTACGTGATTTTCAGTCGCGAATCAATAAAGTTATTAAATCTGTCGGAAAAATAGAACACGACTTTTGGCGAGCGTTTAGCACAGAGAGGAAAACAGAAGCCTCCTATGGCTTCATTGACGGCGATCTCATCGAATCATTTCTCGATTTAAATCGCGACAAAATGCAAGAATGCGTTAAAGACTTACTGGTATTTCATATATGTTTTGAACACTTTTTAGTTTTTAATTTAATTTTTTCTCTTTTAAACAAAAAGATCGATCCGGACGGCAGTGGTATGAAAAGGGAGGCCACTGTCGATGACTTAATTAAAATAGTGGAGGAATTATCGCGCATTCATTAAATATAAATTTTTATTATTAATACTGTATTTGAAATTTTAAACAATTGTATTAATCGCTAAAACGACTGAATAATTATATATTGAATTTTCATAAATGAGTTTTAAAGCTCTTCTCATAATTTAGTTTTAATCGATTTCACATTAATATACATAGAATTGAAAATAAATTTTTAAAAAAACAATTTTATTCAAAATAAATTCAAAAAATGTTTGAAATGTGGAGTAAAATCATTTATAATAAGTACCGATAGTGGGGTTATTAGATGACGGCAATGGGAACAAAAGATCTGACAAAAGGTGAACCAGAGGTGACCTCATATTTAACTTTTTTGTGTTTTCCAGATTTGGTGACAATTTTTCTTCGCTTTAAACTCTTTTTGTTGTTATTTTCGTTTAATTTATTTAATTTCGATTTATAGACACCAATAATGTTGTAAATGGAGTCCCGATTTTTGCGGCCAATGTCTTCAACGCTTCCAATAGCTATCATACCTTCGATGAACTTTTGCAAAACAAGTTTTCGCGTATCTATTGATTCACTGATGAGTATCTCATTCTTGAATCGATCGAAAATATTTTGTGTAATAGAAGTTAGGATTCGGTAGTCTTCAGTCAAAGCCATAAGTTTAACAAAAGGCAATAAAATATCGAAATATAACTCGAATTTCTTCTCGACATTCAATTTGTGTTTCAATTCGTCGATAACTTTAACCAATTCATCGATGAATATATCACTGATGTGTAAAGTGAGACCAATTGATGTCTTAACTGTTGTTAAGACGTTATCAACAATTTGTGCCTTTATTTCAATCGGAAAAACAATTTCTTTCTTTTGAATTGCTTTCCGTTTATTAAACTTTTTGTTTGATTTCTTATTTTCTGAATCATTAGATTTGCTTTCATTTTGATTATCACTAGTGTTGACCTCTTTGTCGACATTGTCTTCAATTTCATTCGTTTGTTTGTCATTCAATTCATTATTAATTGTTTTATCGTTTAATAAGTAATTTGATTGTAGTTTAAGACAATTATTAGCCATAATTCTGACCAAAAACATGTATTTATCGATTCTGAAGGCGTCGATACCGAACCAGTCATTGGTCAGAGCCTTAAAACCGGTCAAAATCATTGTCAAGTCATCGAAAGTACCGATTTTTTGTGCCAATTGGTCACATCCTTTGGACATCTCTGTGTACCAAATGGTGTAATACATTCCTCTCCATATGTAAAGCCATTGTTCTTCAGTGAATTGATGTCTCGAATCTAATAGTTTGCAAACTTTTTTATACCGTTTTGTAAAACTGGTCGCAGAAGAGACCGTTTGAACGAATGCTTTCACTATTAACTCGTTTTTCGATTTTATTTTCATTATTTTCTGAAAAATTTATCTTTTATTCAATTTATATTTATTTTAATTTAATTAATGTTTTTAATTAACGCTAAATATGAAATGAATACTGATTTATAAAATTGATATTTCTTTAAAACACGTGTTTAATCAATACTATGGTTATGAATGTAAACAAATGATAAAAATGTGGGCAATTATTGCTGTTTTACAATCATTACAATATTTTTGTGCATAACAATACAGTCAAACCTATTTATTTCGAATTCTATTATAAAAAACCATTAATGAGTAATTAATTGCAGTAAATAAAGCCTAAAAACTAAATACTTTTTAATAAAATTAATCCGCTTATAGTAAATCCCGAGTCATTGATCGTATTTTGTTGTCTATAAACAGGTTGTCTATGAATATGTTCACTATAAACAGGTTTATGTGTATCAATAGTGCATTTCATCACAAAATAATATTTAAAATATTACATAATTTTTATGAAATCAAAAGTTAATCAAATAATAATAGATTTGACTTAAATATCACTAAAAGAGTTGAATTAATTGGCCTTAAAATGGATTTCTTGGATGAAAGCGATGACGAATCAGAGGCTTATAAAGTATTTGACAATAATTTAATTGAATTGAAATTATGACATATTTTGTTGTTTCAGTTATTCGGTGGTAAAGAAGGAATAGTTTTCTTAATTGATTCCACAAAATATATGTTTGAATGCAATCAGTTTTCGCTCGCAATTCAGGTATTAATCAATTATTTAATTGTTTTTATGTATTTCAATGACTGTCCGAACAGTGCGTCCAAAATGTGATGAAAAACAAAGCGATTTCGAGTCCGAGCGATGAAATTGCGGTCATTTTGTTCGGAACTGATAAGACATCGAATGACGACTCCTTTCAGAACATATTTATTGTACAAAAACTACAGAAAACAAATGTCGAGAGTATTCATGACATCAGAAATCTGGACGAATGTAACTTTGAGAACGAGTTCGGTCACAGCTCTCAGTACTCTTTGGCCGATGTCTTCTCCACCGCTATCTCACAGTTCACTAAAAGGTTTGAAACGATTTGAATACAAATTATAAATAATTTCTAAAATTTTAATTTTGAAGTAAATCTCGTTTTGAGACAAAACGCGTAATTTTGTTCACATGTGTCGATGAACCACATTCTGGTACTACCAATGAAGCAAAACATTTGAGAAGAATTGCCATAAATAGAGCAAAAGATTTTAAAGATCATAACATTGAGGTCGAGTTAATACCGTTAGCGAAGTTCGGCAACAAGTTGTTTGATAGGGAGGCCTTCTATCAGGTATTCGAACAATAAATTCGATGAATAAAACAAAATAATAAACATTTTTCGCTTTAATCCCAACCAAAGGATGTGTTTCCAGACCTCAAAGATGACAATTGCGATACTTTAACCAAATTAGAGCCTCTTATGGCTCGAGTCCACAGTAAGTCTTACCGGCAAAGAATGTTAGCCTCACTTCCCTTTCGATTTGGTTCTTGTGGTCAACAGAGTAATGAGTTCACTGACATCAAAATGTCTGTCTATGTGTACAGTCTATACTTGGAGGCAAAAAAACCAACGGCTGTAAAAATACACCGAAAAGATAATAAAGAAGTGAAACCTTCGACACAGCGGTGGACACAAGACTGTGGGGCTGTCGTCGAAACACAAGATTTGAGTAAAAAGTTTTCGTTTGGAAAACAAAACATTTATTTGACTAATAAAGACATGAAGTCTGTTAAAAATATTGAGGAACCGGGTATTACTCTGTTGGGGTTTAAGCCGAGGACAGCGATTAAAACTGAATATCACTTAAAATCGGGACAATTCATATATCCCGACGAAAATTACATTAAAGGCAGTACTACTCTGTTTAGTGCACTTCTCAAGAGATGTGCCGAAAGGGATAAAATACCGATTTGTAGATTAACTTTAAGGCGTTCGGCGGTTCCGCGTTTGGTCGCACTCTTCCCGCAAATCGAAAGTAAAGTTTTGGTAAGTTTTCAAAAATTATTTTATATTTAAAATAATTTAGTTTTTTATTTTATTGATTATAAGGAAAAACCGGGAGGTTTTCATGTGGTTCACCTGCCCTTTAAAGAAGATATTCGCGACATTGTTCTCAAAGATGCCGAAGAACTTCCAGCAGAAGTCGAAGCGTTAGATTTGGCCAAAACTATTGTCGAAAAATTGAATTTCAATTATAACTCGATTTGCTTTAAAAATCCTGTTTTGCAAACCCATTGGCGAACCATTGAAGCCATGGCTTTGAATGACGACAGTATCGAACAGTTCGATGACAGCCAAACAAAACCCGATTACGAACTCATCGAATCAAAAGCCGGCAATGATTTGAAGCGTTTGAATGAGTTATTGGGCGCAGATTTGGTTAATCCCATTGAGAAAAAGGTTAGGCTTTATGAAGATTTGAGTGAAGCCGCGAAACGCAGTCAGGTTTGGCATTACTTTTCGATGAAATTTTGTTCACTACTAAAAGTAATATTAATTTCTTACTTATAGTTGGGATCGCTTACTGTCGCCGAACTCAAAGAGTTTTGTAAACATAAAAACATTAAATGCGGATCAAAAAAGGCTGAAGTGATTGATGCCATTCGTCACTATTATGGTATCATTTAAGAACTTTGTCTGCCACTGCCTCTAAGTTATATATGGATACAAAACACAACACAATTACAATATATACTAATATTTCTTAATCTCAAATAAAATAATAATTTAATATTTATTTCATTGTTTTTATTAATATTGAAAAATAAATATATTTTTGTTAATGAAATAGATTTCAAGTTTGAACTCATTTTCAGAGCTCAGATCCGATGCGAAAATATCTCACATTATAGAAATCTGGGCTCGTTTTAAGGAAAGGGTGTCCCACTATAAAATTTTAAAAACACTATATATGCCTATATATTTTTGATCAGCATAATAAGACATGAAATAATATCAATATACAAAGTGACTCTTCGGTGGTTTTTTGACAC
>JAQGCF010000397.1:0-10568 GCA_034699405.1 Hermanniella punctulata | reverse complement strand
TTAAGTTATATTATGTGACCTAAAATTTCTCTTCAATTCCTAAATAACTTCTTTTTTTTCTTAAACTTATATAAGTTTCACACTTTATATATAATTTAGTACTGAATTAGAACAACAAATTTGACTCAAAAAGAAATCAATTGTGAATTTAACTAAACTTATCCGTAATTTTCAGATTATTTTTAAAACAAAAGCGTTTATGTTCTCAAACATTGACTTCTATACAAAAAAAGTTAGTTTAAATGGTTTAATATAATACAAAAGTTTAATTTATTTTTCAATTGTTTGTCATTATTTAATGTAAGTCAGAGATCACCAAATGATAAACTAACATGAATTCTGGCGGAAGGGTAAGGAAATTCATTTCGATAACGTCTTTCATATGAAAAAATCAAATTTTTGATTAATTGATGTCTTCTTTCTATTCATTGAAAGTAGAACTTAAATGAAAGTAAACACAAAGTATTGCAAAAGTAATGAATTGATAAAAACTTTTACCACATTGTGTGTGAATAATGAGAGCCAAAGTATGGTCAACGCTCTAACCCCATACTATTGCACTTTCTTTTAACTAATTTTTAAAATAAATAACTGAATTGATACAAACCTACTGTTGCTCGTGTGCTATTGGAGAGAGTGAAACAATGATAGCTTTTAAGCAAGAATTAGGTTACTAATGGAAGTAGTTGTTGGGTATAACCACTAATGAAATGGTCAACTGACAAACTGTCTACTTTTTTTTTGCCATACTGTGCCATTAAATTTGTTTCTAAATCAAATTTTTTATGCTATGCAAATAAATTTATTTTATGATTTGATTTCCTATCACTTAATTATTTGTTTTACAAATGGAAATAATTTTATTATAAATTTTTGATATTTTTTATGTTTAATTAAATGAAGTTTTAAAAATTAGTTTTGAATTATACGGTAATAATTTAATTGTGTGTTTAATACTTTAAATTATTTGTTTGCCATTCAAAATATAATATTAACATTTATTATAGAGTATTAACAATAAATGAGAGTTAAGTAGGTCTTTATTCTGTCTGAGTAACACATCAATGTTATTCAAAATATAAACATTTTTACTAAACTACTGTATTGAACACAAGCAGGGATGGCCAGACTCGAAAATGACAGGGCAGTATTTAAGCTCTCTGACACTGTATAGAAGACGGAATTTTTTAAATGCTCTAAAATGTTTTTAAAATAATAGGTACAGTAGGTTAAAAATTGCGTATATTAAGAATTATTTATGCTTGTGTTGGGCGCAAAGCCAACACGTGGCGATACCCTGTCGTATATCAGTCATTTATTTAAAGGCTTAAAGTCATATCATTGATGTAAGACTAACATAAGGTTTAAAATGTGTATTAATCAGAATTTACTAATCATATGAGTGGAAAAATACTGAATGAGTATAGAGTAATAATTGGTTTGAACTAATGAGAGTTTACTTAAGAGATATAAAAGAATAAGTTATAGTAAAATAAGTAGGAGTTATCATATAGTCCTCATTGAGTACGTATGAGTTGCAAAGAGTGAGACTTAGTTATGATATTTATGATTTAGTTAATACCTACTCGAGTAATGAAGTGATTTATACATAGTATTTAGTGAAAGGAAATGTACTAACGTTTAATAGTTTTTTAATTTAAATTTTAATTAGTTTGGAATTTGTTTCCTATTCTAAGTTATATTAATTTCTTTAAAAAAAATTTCTAATAAACGTTAATTTAATTATATAGTTAAATCATGACTTCAATTATATAGTTAAATTAATTATCGACTTATGTACTAAATTATTTAAAGTCCTTTAAACATAGTTGAAGTTGTAATGAGTCAGAGTTCACTACTGACTCATAGTTCAAAGCAACTCCTAACTATACTACAACCCCCTTTCGTTGCCTGCCTTAGCTTCGGCACACTATAAGCTATCGCACACAACATTTGTATATTTGATATATTTTTTCTTCAAAACAAATTTTATTTAAAAATTCCCCTACATTTTAATTTTTCTTGGAAGGGACTGTATACAGAAGTTTTTCAGATGTTTCTAGGAAATGTGCTTTTACAAAAATCTCAGATCATCCCTCCTATCTGGTCATCCCTGGTACACAAGAATTGACAAAATCTTTTAATGAAAATATATGAAAGTATCAATTCATTAACACAGTAATTAAAGTACCCTTTACCCTTCATTGATACTGTATGTTCATTTTTATAATTGACTTTATAATAAATAGTTTACGCTTTACAGTAAATTATTTTCTTTATTCATGTGCTGTTTAGTGATGTTTTTATATTAAAATGAGAATTAAGAAAAATAATCTTAAAATTAATGTTATTGAAGAAAATTAATTTGTTGGGCAAATGTTACACTAACTTTAGCTATGCTGTAATTTATTTATTACCCAGTAGTATATCGTTAATTGTTAATTACTTTAATCTAAATTTGTATCAATTTGAGCTCATTATTAACACAAATGAGTGCCTGTAATGACGTCTGATTGAAAGAAATATAAGAAAAAGATTTTAATCAAATTTTTTAAATCTTAAGTAATTGTTGTAATAATTAATAAAATACAGTACAATGTAGTGATTCATTACTAATGAATGGAAAAAATTAAAATGAGTTTATTAAAGCATTTTCTCACAAATGTTTTTAATTAAACTTAAATTTGTTTTAATTGCAATTATTTTGAACGTAGGAAACACTTTGATTAGATAATAACTTTAGTGAGCATTACTGTAGCTAAACATTAAGTAAAGTACAAAATAGGTATTCAGTGTGTAACCAGGTATGTCCAGAAGAGAGGGTATATTTAGGGGAATTTTGCAAGGGATAAATTCGAAAAATAGGGTATACAACAGATGACCCTATCTCCCTAAGTTTTTTAAGAACTATTTAGCAAAATACCCCCCTCTGTCATTTCGAGTCTGGCCATCCCTGGTGTATATCTATTGTGCTAAAATAAAATACTAGAGTATCTACTCTATACACTGAATGTGATGAGTTTTTACTTCTAAAGCCACAAATATAGTGCAATACAACACTTAAATTAGGTTCGTTTGTCTGTTATTGTTATTACATTCTGGGGTCACCTGCATAGGCTTTGTCGCACCAGAAGTAAGATTAGCCGCTGGAATTTGTGCCAATAGAGCACTTTAGCCAACACTGATCAATAACATTGTAGATATTGTATTATTTATGAGAGAAGATTTACAGAATAATAAATCTTTAAAGATTAAAACATAAAGAAATTAAAGGCAATAAAAAATAATATCTCACTTACATAATCACATTTAATCTGTGGAAATATTTTTAGCTAAATATTAAATCTGATAAAAAAATTTGTAGCAAATAAAAAATACTAAAAGAGTAACTTTTGATAACTAAATTAATTTTGATTTAAATAAACTCCGATTTGAAGATATTATTAAAAATAACTAATTTAAGATTATATCGTTGAGAAATTACATAATATTTAAACTATTTGAGAGTTTATTTCAAATAACACTTATTTAAGTCTTGTATATAATTCTGAAATTATTGTTATTAATGTCTAGAAAATTACATTTTCAAACATATTAATAAACTATTAATGTTTAAAATAAGTTTTTTATGTAATTTATTTATATATTATTATTTTTAGTTAAATATATATATTTTTTACAGAATTGCTTAAAAATAAATTAAATGTAAATAATTTAATGAAAAAAATATTTCAAATATTGAATTAGTGTACAGTGAAAACGCATCAATGAGTTTCCGTTAATTCATAGAAAATCTCATATTTTATTCAATTTACATAACTTATAATTTATGACAAGAATACAATTTTTCGAAATCAATCAAAGCATACAAAAATATAATGCAATAAATTATTTCTCTTTTAACATACCTTATGAATACTTGGATTTATATTAATATAAATACTTTTAAACCACTTATTGAACAAACAATATTAAAATGAAATTTGATTTGAGGAAACTTTAACGCAATTAATAAATGGGTCGAAAGTAAAAATTTCTACTGAAAAATGTTAGGAAAATACAATTATTTTCAATCAATTATATTATACTCTTCTTCAATCATTATTAAAAAATGAGAAATGAAAATCATAGCACAAACGCTAAACATCCACTGAGATGTGATTTTTCAAAAAAATTTATTTTATTTTCCAATTTGTTTTTGTCTGTGTTTTGTTTCATAAAATTTTTATAAATATCTATTTTGTTAATAAAAAGTCTGAAAGTGTGTGCCATTTACTGCGATAAAAGTAATCATTATTCATAATTTAACTTTAATTCTAAATTTAGCTCTTCTTTAAATAATATAATAACTGAATAATTTGAGTTCTACTTAGGTTTGTAGAGTCAATAATCTTATTTCGATTTTTCGTGAGTAAAAATATTATTTTGTGACTTCTTTTTGCTTAATATATTCATATAATGATTCGCATTTCAATTCAAGTATAAATAAATTTGGATAGAGGGGAGAGAGGGAGAGGAAGAGTGACAGGGAGTCAGAGAGAGAGAGAGAGAGAGAGAGAGAGAGAGAGATCTAAAATTAAAAAAGAAACAAAATTTCATTCTAAACACTCTAAAGCTCTCGTGTTTTAATAAGATTTTTTGATAAGTGAGGTTTGCTTTGCAAATGAGTAGAACTGATTAATTAAAGTCAGGAAATACTTCTTAAAATCTTTAAAATTAGTTAATAGTTAACAAAAATAAAAGTTTTTGTTTTTTTATTGCCGATGAAATGAGTTATATTAACACAGATTAAAGTAATTATTTAAATGGAAACGATTAGAAAATAACTTAAAAATAAAACAATATTTATGGGAACAAATCACACGTGAGATAAACGGATTTAAGTACTCGATGTTGAGTCTTATTAACCTTGATTTGTGAGATATATTATTCATTTATTCCTATTGTAAGATCTTATTTGTTGGCTCATCACTCGCTTGTTTACAATTAAGTAATACTATAGAACTCCCCAAAAAAGTGTGTTCGGCGTTGAAAAAAGTGGAAGTTTTAGAACTAAATGGTGTAGAGAACAAGTTTATGAAGGTTAGTGGGTCTTTGGGCAAACTCGATACTATACTTGTTTTTCTTCCGAAACAGTGGGGAATTGTTAATAAGAATTAGTTTACACATTGTGCTCATGTAAGTGTTTCATCAGAGATCGTATGAAAAACTTTTTTTGAGATATAATTTTTTAAAGAGTTTTTGATAACATTTCGTTCCCGAAAATGGATTCCTATAACATATCAGAGTTGGCTCTTCAGGCAAATGAAACACTCAAAGAGTTGCTTGAATTCGAAGACTCAATAGAGTACGTGAACATAACGAGTCCGTCGGACATCATCTTCGCCGCACTGGAGTTCTCAAAGATATTTCATTACATATCAGCTGTTTTTGGTATAATTGGAAATCTGCTTATTATTGCCATTTACCTGAAGTTCGCAAAACTAAGAAGTGTTACCAATACTTACATATTTAACATTGCGATCTCGGATTTACTGTACGTAGTAACAGTGCCTGTTTTTCTCATATCAATTTGGAACAACTCGTGGCCGTTCGGTGAGTTCATCTGCAAGTTGTTACTCTCAAAGGGAGCCATTCACCGCTTCGCGAGTTCATTGTTCTTATTAGTAGTTATGGCCGATACCTATCTATCCATTTTGAAGCCCACTCTAAGCCATACACTCTATAAAAAGTCTTTCAATTTAAAACTCATCTGCACTTTAACATGGATTTTGTGCATAGTCTCTGTGGGGCCAGTATTTTACCACTCGTCCACTTATTCAGTTCCTAACTCTAATATCAACCACTGCGACCTATTCTGGACGGGTCCGAGTAGGGAGACTTACATCTGGTTTACTATCCTTTTGGCGTTTCTTTTTCCAACTATTGTGAAAATATTGTTAGCCATACCTATAATATACTCCCTGTCCGGAAACTCGACCGTCGAAGCCAACGGCCAGTATTTGCCATTTGCAGAAAGAAATAAAAGATCTGCTCATCTCATACTTACTGTTACATTGTTTCACATTGTGTTTTGGCTGCCGCTGTGGGTCAGCTTAATCAGCATTAATCTCATGCCATACGCAGAACAACCCGATAGCTCATCCATTCTGTTCCATATGATAAGTGGTTGCATTGGAATGGCTAACACTGTTCTCAATCCTATTCTGTACCTTAAGTTAAGCCCAGACTTTAGAAATGGTTTGCATGAGTTAATCACTTGTATTCCTGAGAATATTTTAGCCAAATCTGCATCAGATCAAAGTGAAGTGATGAATGAACGGTCAGCTCACAGGACTGACAACGTGACCAAATTCGACTCTGCAATGTCTCCCTCTAACTAACACAAAGTATTCATTGCAATAATTCATTGCATTAATTAATTAAATCAATTCATATTACTCTTTAAAAAATCTATAATTTCATTAATCATTAATAATTTTTGTTTAAATTTTCTAAAATATAATACATTTCATTAATGATCGATCAAATTATTCAATTATTATCAATAAAAAGTAAATCTTATTATTATTATTCTATAAACAGTTTTTCTATTCATTTCAGTAATTTTTTATAATAAAAATGCAATTAATAGGAAACGAAAAATTATGTTTGAATTGATGTTTCAGATTATGTTTTAAAGCTTTTCAATATTTTTGATAAGTTATATATTTAAACAAAACCTTTGACTCTGTATTAAAACGGAATTTTAAAAAATTGGAAAAATGACAAATATTTCTCCAATAAATTGAAGATTTGTTAAGAGAAAATTTTTTTAGTTACACTGAACTGAAGTAATCAATCATTTTTTAAGAACTCGAATAATCAATCCGGAAGTGATTGACTTTATATTTATTTATATTTTTAGATTGATTTCTATGTTCGTTCACACATAAAGTATTTATAACTTTATCAAACATTCAGTAATTTTATTAAAATAAAATCTCAAAATAATATACTAGTACTGTATAATGCTATAACAATTTTGATTACTACCTCTGCATAGTTAATATTTATGAATTACATGGGTTTTTAAAAAAATACAATATTGTTTATGCAAATATACAAATCGATTATAATGTTTGCAGATTTGAACTCACATTTTGTATGCAATTTAATAAAACAATTATATTTGTTTGTCAACTTAAGGACTACCGGTAGTAACCAGAATGCAAAAATGACTTCAATACATTGAAAAACTTGTTTACCGAGTCATTAAAATCGTTATCAACTTTAAACTCTAAGAAAGAACTTAATGATAATATTTGTTGTCAAATAATATTGACTAAAATAATGCCAATTATATAATTATATACTATTAGAATAATAATTAGTTATATTAGTTCAACAGATGTTTTACTAGAAGTTTAAATTATAAAAACAGTTTAACAAACTTATGTCACTATACAAAAAAATGGAAATTTATTGAAAGTAATTATATATTTTATTGCTTAATAATTAATAACTAAAAATACATAAATAAATGAAAAGAAAAAATAAAATGCTTTATAAAAATAATTTATTCTAAGAGTTAGGAAATCGATTGGTTTCTATAAGGAATAACAGTTGCGAAACATATCGCGGATCATGTTTTGACTTTTTTTCACATTATTTAATTATATCTGTAATCAGATTGATTTTATGATAATGAGGTCCAGTCTATTCCTGGCTCTAATTTATTGCTTAAAATAAAACTTCATTTAAAAGTTAAATTAAAAATTTCTGAAATTTAATTAATTTAACAATAAATTATAAGTTATATAAAAATGAATTACAAATAAATATAAATTTAAAGATAATACATAAAGAAATTATCGGCGATAATCTCTTTAGGATATAATTTTTGTATTCAAATTGAAAGAAAAGTAAAAAATTTATTGAAAAACAAAATTAAGTTTTATTTACATTAACGGAGTGTGAATAGCAATTACTATATTATAATCACTGCTTTGTTAGTTATAGAGCTAATTAATTTGAATAACAATTTATAAAAGAAAATATTTTGAATAATTATTGTGTAACAATGCTTGTCATTGAGAGGTTTATTAATTGTTAATAATCTGATTTAATTATACACTATATATATTTTTTTGTTATTTCGAAATATATTATTTAAATTATATCATTTGAATAAGTAATACAATAATTTAATAATCAATACTTTATTGCATTATATACTGTATGTACTGAACAATACATTGATTATTGATATATTTATAGAGGTTTGCATTAATGAAATGTTAGTACATTATAATATTAAAGAGTAATTTAATACGGGTTTACTTAAATGTAATTAAAATTTTGGTAAAATGTTAACATTAAAAAATAAGAATAATTTGTGACGAGAGCAGACTTATTGAGCTATTTTGATACTAAGTATTTTGCTCTCTAATTATGGTATACCAATCTTTAAGTCCTATCATTATCATTAATTATTTGCATAAGTGTTGCCAATAAGAAAACGTCTTAATATGTTTGCATATTTGCACAAATTTCAACAGAATCTATTACCAATGCAAATATTAAGTTAACTACATGTGCTTAGTAATGCTCTCAGAACATTTAGCATTAGGTATAAAATGAATTTTTATTAGTGTTAACATATTATACTTCATTTGAATTTACTTAACTATTTTAATTTTTGGAAAAACAATTTGTACGGTACAGTCTTGCTTCAAAACAACCTGCAGACATTTATTGACACAAGAGTTAAAAATTAGAAATAAATAATACACTGTATGTTTTAAACTATTCAATAGAGTGTGAAATTCCGGATAAAGTATTTTTGAAATTATTTTACTTAAAGATTTTCATGTAAATGAAATTATTTGTAGTATTAGTTAAAAATACAGTCATTGCCAAATATGACTTCAAAATTTGAAGTTTAAATGAGTGCACATTCATTATCTATCTATTATTACCTATTTTTTCTTGAGGTCGTCTATATATTTTATTCAATATTCAGTAGTACAGTACAATACATGTACAGTATTAATATTTTAGCAATTCTAACAATAAATATAATTAAATATTGAACTCACTTTTTAGTAAAACAAATAGGAAATGAGCTAAAATGAACTTTTTTTTTATTCATTTGAAATCAGACTGTATATACATTTGTTATGTAAACCAGAGAAGAAGATAGAAGACGAATACTGTATTATGACTTTAAAAAATTTCTTAAGCCATTACTCTTTATTCACTACTTTGTACTCTATGCGATGTTCACATAAAAGATTACTAATAAATATTTTTATTGTAAGACTATATTTTAATGAATACTAATTGTATAAATTTTTTTATTTACGCTATATTTAGTACAATAGTGTATACATACTGTAAAATATTTAATTTGTTATATTTCTCCTTCAACTTAAATAATAACAATATATGAATAAAAAATATACGACTAAATAAGTATGAGCCGAAAAAAATGAGTGAGTATATCAGTAAAAATGGCTACGGATGTCACTTTTTATCTTGACCGGTGTAAACTAAACAAGATACACTATAGTGTAAATAAGTTATATTATTTAAAAATTAAATGTAAAAATGTAAATCTTCTAATTCTTCTACCTTGGTAGGTGTCGGAGGTGCACTATTTTTAACGTTATACGAGAAGATTACATGTTTTAATCTCATCCTTACAGAAGAGATGGCGTAGTTCTTTAGCTGCAGTAGATATGAGATTAACAAAGAGCCCAAAAAACCTAAATAAAACGTCGATAGACAGTATGTCTACTCAAATGGACTGTGCACTAGCCATCTGAGCTATCGGGACTCTTAAGTAAATTAAAATGAATAAAACCAATCAATAGGTTCACTTGTATTAAAAGTAATTTAAGGCAATAAAATTAAAATATTAATATATTATTTTTTGAATTTATAGAATACAATTTTATGTTTTTGACATTATGTTTACACATTGATGTTTTTGTGTGTTAAATTTGTTTTTAGGAAATTATTTTGTTTTTTGTTGTTTGCTTAAAAACTTTTTATTATGAATATACTGTAATACATAGCAACTCATTGCAATCAATTGAATAATCATAAGAATTTTTAACAAATAAAACTTATAAATAAACTTTCATTTAAAGTCAATGATTTGTGAAATGATACTCATTTAAGTAAAAAGTTTTTTCTCTTGCATTCACTTTAAACTATTCAATAAATTAAAAAATCTATTTTTAAAATTCTAATCTAAAAGAAATCCTATTTTTAATAAAAAAGAGAATTTGAAAACCAGTTATATCATCATTGACTAAACTGAACAAAAAACATTTCAGTATTCAATAATAATATTTAATAAAATAAAATAAATGCACGCAATAACAACATTTTTAATACATTAAATTTTTTAGGAAAATTATTTATAACTAAACTATCGTTTTTTGTTATTAAACATCAAAATTAATAACAATAGTCTTAAAATCAATAACATATTTAAAGTTTAAAAGATAACTTCAAGCATTAAATTATTCAAAATCTTGTATATGCTTTCATAGATATTATTTACTAGCTTATAATTT
>JAQGCF010000396.1:0-10568 GCA_034699405.1 Hermanniella punctulata | reverse complement strand
ACCACTTCACGTTACGATTTTACTTTCGACTTCTCTCTACCACTTCACGTTACGATTTTACTTTCGACTTCTCTCTACCACTTCACGTTACGATTTTACTTTCGACTTATCTCTACCACTTCACGTTACGATTTTACTTTACGACTTCTTTCTACCACTTCACTTTACGATTTTAATTTATGACTACTCTCTACCTAAATATGATATTAAGTTAAAATGATTACGGTGTTGTTTGAAACTTATTCTGTAAAATTTCGGACAAATGACATTTTCAGTTTTGAGATGCTGATTAACAAATGAAAATTTTCCCGAATTAACGTTAAATATCAGATAATTTGATAATGTGTTGATTTAATAAAATATTTATAACCATCTGTGTTGAGCGCTCGTAATACTTTGGTTTAAATATTTTAAATATTTTCAACATTAAAAACTATTTACAGAATCTATGAAATCTCAGAATTTCTTATGATTTTCAGTTTCACACAGAATCGGATTTTTAACTTTTTATCAATTTTAAATTTTTTTATAAATCTATTTTTTAATTTGCTGATTTTTTTTAAATTTTATAATATATTATAATTTTATAATCGATTTAAAATGATCAAACCATACTTGTTTCTTCTGAATTTTATGCATCCTAATTTGTTTTTATTTTAGCAATACTGCGAATTCGTTCGAAGCATAAACATATTTCCATATCTATACTAGATAGTTTATAATCGCAATATTAATGCTGCTTCTCTCTAGTAAACGTATTTTAATCTCAAACCGAACTACAGTTCCAAATATTATCGCCACTAATTAATTATATGATTTTTAACTTCTTAACACTTTTAAATCTTACTTTTTCTAACAATTGTCCTTTTCTATTATAATTTTAGATATGATTTTTTTAAGAGTAATTATTTGTAGAAAAAGTTTATTAATTTTTGTTGAGAAATAAAATATATTTAATTCTCAATAAATATTTTGAGAAATCGCTTGATAATTAAATTCTATTATAATCTTACTTTCGTTTAGCGACAAACGTTTTTTTTTATTTGATTTTGATCAGTTTAATTTATTCTGTTGTTTGGCATTTAGACAATTGTTCTTTGAATTCCATATACCGAATCTCGTTAGGTTTGTCAATTTACAGGGTGTATCGCGACTAGTGTCACTATTTGATTTTTGCGTGAATGAATTAGTTTGCTTCCGTTCAGGTGTTCACATTTGTGCTCATAGATTTAAATTAATTTCCTTTCATTCAGTTATATACTTGTACTGATAGGAATGCTATGGTTTGCTTTCGTATAGCTAAACGTTTGAGCTGGTAAGGATGAGTTTATTTGCCATTGCTTAACCATACATGTTTATGACCGTAAGAATGTTTTGACTTGCTTTAGTTCAGCTATATACTGTTTTGCTATTAAGAATGCGTTGATTTGTTTTCATTCAAATATATATATTTGATGTTTTATGAATATGTTGCTTTGCATTCATAGAGCATTAATCGTTTTAACTGATATGAATTCGATGTTTTTGCGTTCATATAAAATTTCTCGTTTAGGTTGTTATGGATGCGTTGGGTTGCGTTCGTACAATAATAATTGATTGGGCTAGTAAAAATGCGTTCGTAAAATAATAATTGTTTGGGCCAGTAAAAATGCGTTGAGTTGCGTTCGTACAATAATAATTGTTTGGGCCAGTAAAAATGCGTTGAGTTGCGTTCGTAAAATAATAATTGTTTGGGCCAGTAAAAATGCGTTGAGTTGCGTTCGTACAATAATAATTGTTTGGGCCAGTAAAAATGCGTTGAGTTGCGTTCGTAAAATAATAATTGTTTGGGCCAGTAAAAATGCGTTGAGTTGCGTTCGTACAATAATAATTGTTTGGGCTGGTATGGATGCGTTGTATTATTTTCGTACAGCAAAGCAAGTTTAGTGAGGGATTTGGATTTTGCATTAATAAACACTCTATTTTAAATGTTAATCGTATCAAATTTGGCTTCCATTTAACATAGAGCTTTTTATTACCTTTTCGATTACTCTTTTCTCTAAAATTCTATAAAATAATTGTGTTTCTTCTACTAATCAGATCCAGCTCATATATATTCATTCAAATGTTAATGTTTGACTATATATCATGTTTTATTTAATTTTAAGTTGCAATTGAATTTGGAATATATGAAAAAATCTTATCAGTATTTTATTCTGAATCGTTAAATTAACAAAATGTCTTATAAGATAGATTCGTTATGAATTCATAAAAAAGTATTACTTTACTAAATATCATATGTGAATAACTATAATTGAAAGATTTTGTTTCTGTTAAAATTTAATCTAATAATAATATTTTGTCTAAAACAATCCTTCTAATTAATACTTGAAAATATTTTGAATTTTTTATATAAATCATAATCAATATAAAAATTGAAAGTTATTGTATAGTTTCATCTATTAATTTAATGAACACGTCTGCGTTTACTAGATCTCTTTTGTTGTCTTTTACGTTCAATAATATTTCTCAATTCAGGATTGCTGTTCACTTTCTCTCGAGTCCATTCAAAACTATGGTTGCCTTCGTCGTCTGTGTCGCTCTCCGCATACTTCTTGAGTCTTCTTTTATAGAGTGTTACCGCAATCCTAGCATCTATAATAGGTGAGTGCTTTTTATTAGTTTCTTCTGGGTTAGCAAACTCCTGTATTTTCTTGCCCAATATAGCATATGCTAGAGTTCTTAATTTAATTGCATCATTTAAACCATTTTTTCCTTGAAAAAATCCCTTATCGTACTGAATATCAACGGTTTTATTGCGGTATGCTATTAAGTTAAACGCTTCTAAATCGCGAGATATGTTTGCTCCAACTACTGTGTAATTTTCTAAATAATATTTTACTTCTTCTCTTACTATATTGAAATCACGACCGGCTTTAATATCATCGGCAGTTATTCCAGAATATTTTGTCATTAAATCAATTGATGTTAATGGATAGCAAATTTTAGACATGTAGATACAATTTCCTTCAGTATGATCTTTAATACAATTTCTTTTATGTTTACACTGACAAATTGCTACCCAAGCTGGTAGATGTTTATTAGTGATTTTATCTCTGACAAATTCTGTATCCAAACCCAAAGGTTCGTCTTTAGTTGGGTAAGCTGGTGATCGATAAAAGTCCATTTCTTTTAAAATAATATTAGAAGTTCTTCTTTTGCCACGACGTGTTTTTCCCCATCGTTTGTTTCGAGGGTTTGTTACATTTACATTCGTATTTTTAACGGCATTTGCTTGCACATCCATGATTCACTTTGGAATGATATTACTTAAACAAGCATTGATGGTTTGATTGAATTTGTTTAAATACTTGTATTTTATGACTTACTGATTGACCAAAACAGCCAAGATCAGACCCTTACAAAGTTTGAGTCTTTCGGTTATAAAAACCGATGTCAAGCAATCACTAAGGCTTGGAGGTGGGGATCAATCAGTTAGCCGGATTTAAACAACAATTGATTACTAAAAATATTTGCGTTCATGTTTTTATAAATTCAGCAGATAAGAATTAGGCATTTATAAACTTGAAAGCTTGTAGCTAGCCGGAAGCGAGCGTTGACTTGCTCACATCGCCGTACTGTACAAGTTTGTTAGTACGAAAGGTTATAATTTATTTAAGCATAAAACATTATTTAAGCATATTTTTATACGTTAAAATAACAGCACTTAGATTTTACTAAGCTTAAACTATGCGCAAGACTGCTTAAATTATATAGACTCGCAACATTGCCTCCCATTCTTACAATATTCGCTCAACTTGTGCTTATTATCATCAACATTTCATTCGAAATCAATATAATTATTGCTACTTGTGAATAAATCAAACTATGGTTTTACATTTCATAAGATATACATATGCTTACGTCTACATATCGGATACACATGCGCAACAAATCGTTTCTCTCTGCCTTCTCCATACGCTAAAATTATGCTTAAAACACTTGTCGTATTTCATAGGATATGTTAGTCAAAAGTTCGAAAGAAAGTTACACAGAATTCATTAAAATTTACACCGGAATGTATACGGTGCTGTATGTCTCAGGTAGCCCTTCGAATCTGATGGTGGTTAAGAGTGACGTGGGACGCCCGTCACAAGCGCATAGATAGCAAAGCTATCCGTTTCTTTCGATGGTGCTGTGGGACGCCCGGCTCCAGCGCATAGATACCGAAGTACCCGTTTCTTTCGAAGTTTTCTTGCGGTGTACCAAATACTCTGCGGTAATCGTATCCGTGTAGAGAATCAATAAGCTCCTCGATTTGCCTTTCCGTTTCTATTCGCATGAAGTACGAGTATCGTATTCTTTCTCTCTGTGAAACTCTAACGTACGGCAGTTAAAGGGTTGAAAGTCTCATTCTATTATTCGCTTAAAATGTGCTTAAAGACACCGCCGTTCGCACCGTTGTTCTGTGTTTGAGAGTTATATCAGGGATATCTTTTTACCCAGTATCGGCAATGGGAACGTTGAAAGTGCAAAACTTTACCGCTCCACTTGCTCATCGGGGGTTATAGAAGATCACCAAACTCTCTCTGACTTACGGCAATCGGAACGTTGAAAGTGCAAAACTTTACCGATCCTTTGCCTTGTCAACACACACAATGATGCCAATCATAGCCGTGTGACTCTATGGCCCACGAGCTAAGGCAATCGAACGGAGAAACAGTATGAAAACCCGACTTAATTTGAAGCACATATCGCCTACTTTGATAAATTAAATTTTTTTATATTCAAGATATTGCAAAGACTCACTCTTTCTCATGATTTCATATAATGTCTTTTCTCAAGAATGTCCTGCAGTAAACTATTAGAAGTTAGGAAATGTATTGGCACTTTCATTGAAAACAATCCAAACATTGAAACTATTAATATAGTTGAATACTTCTTATTAGAGCACATACCTCAGAGTACTATTTACCATGTGATCAACAGAATAAAGAATGGTTTGGGAGTACTTAGAGCTGAAGGATCTGGTCATCAAAGACCAGTGGATCAGAAGACAAGAGAGAAAATTGTGGAGACATATGTTAATTCTATTGGAGTTAGTTATTGTAAAATCTGGAAATGCGGTCAATTATGATGTATATATTAAGGAATGTTTGACAAGACTTAAAGATTTTATAGACAAACACCATTCGGACGACAATTATTGCTTTTGGCAGACTTGGCGTCATCTCATTGTTCGAAGAAAACAATAGAAGTTTTCCAAAGCGTTGGCATTAAATATGCTCCTAAAGCCGATAACCCCCCCAAGCTCTCCTGAAGTTCGACCGATTGAGACATTTTAGGCTTATTTGAAAAGAGAGGTTTATAGAAATGGTTGGACAGCAAAAAATGTCTCAGATTTAATTCGAAGAATTCGATTTGTTATAAGAAAAATTCCGCCGAATATGTGCCAAACACTTATGAGAAGTGTTAAGACTAAAGTGCGCGCTGCAGCAGATAAAGGGGTCCTAACACTTCATAACTAATCTCAACTTAGACTGTAATAATTGGTTTAGATTTCTATATATTTTCTTAAAATTGCATTTAATAATAAAAATTTTACGTCCTATTGAACTTCAGTCTCGATTTCATTATCAGAACGTTAATAAAATTTTTACCTCCATTTCACTCATTTTGTTAATTAAAGCCAACAAAACACAATTAATAAAAATTCACAATTAATATAATTTAAGATAATTAATTAATAAAAAAAACTATTGACTATTCACAGTATTTAATTATAAAAATAGTATTTTCAAAATACCGACATTTGTATTACTAATATTGAATGCATTCACAACATATTATTGTAAACACATATATAAACGAATCAAATCGTTGGGGCACTCTATATAATAAAAAGTGCCCGAGTATGATGTACAATACAATACACATTAGCCAATATGTATTGTATGAAAAAGCACAAAAGTAAAAAAATCACCTGCGAATGGCTGCATTAAAGTGAAGACAAATTATATTAAATTATTAGAAATGTATGACGAAATTTGTAAAATAAACGCAAAATATTTTCATAGAAATTATCTAAAAAATATTAAATATGTATTGTATATTCAATTCCTACTAATCGTTACATTAATGATATATATAATGGTCATATATCAGCCTCTCTTCAATCAATTCTTTAAAATAACTTTAGTTTATCAGATATTTTTCAAAGAGCACATCATTATAGGAATAATTTATGTCAATGTGTTAAATTTTGCTCTACTGTTTATTTATTATGATCTCAATACAAGTTATTTCAATCTATTGGCAAAAATGAATAAATTATTAGTTAAAAACATTAAGTGTCCGACGATTTACATAAAGTATTTAATAGAGAATATTATTAAAGATTTTGAAGTGAATGAAAAATATTTGAAAGAAATTGTATATAATTTGGTGGACTATTTAATTATTCTTCTTATCTTATGGAATACTACATGTGTTTCTTTGTTTATATTTCTAATAATAAATAATTGTAAATCACTATCATATTGGTTATACCTATCATATATAGTAATAATGAATATATACTCTCTTTTTATATTAATAACTGTGGAATAAAAATAAAATTAAATATACATTGCACAGTAATTTAATTAAATTGAAAACTTACCAGTGCTAATATAACAATACTGCTATACAACAATATAACAATATACCATTCCTGTATGTAAACTATTATATTGTAGGGGTTGCCTACCGGCTAAACCCGCCACAAGGCACCGCCCCGACTTTGAGCGATGTGGGCTCTCTCTTACCGTTCGTTTTAGTGCGTGACGCCACTTACAGTGGCGTTTCCGGAGCCAGAGCCACAGAAGCCGCCACTACATGCGTACTCCATGGCCGCCGTATCCGCCATAGCGAACGGCGGCTCCTATTTGGAGTCGCGAGCGGCGCGCCTCCCTATGCGCCCTGCTCCCCATCACAGGTCACATCCGCGTATGATTTGTGGACTCTTACCACATCATCACCGCGTAATGTGCCAGGTGACATCCGTGATAAATGTGTGGACTCGAACCACACATCACCACGTGATGTCCCCGGTCACATCCGCGTATGATGTGTGGTATCACCACATCATCACCGCGTGATGTGCCATCACTGCACACCACCGTTATCATCAGCGGCCCAGAATGATCCGCATGTGTTTGAACTCTGTGGACAAACCACATGAGTTCCACACTATGCGTCATTCGCCGCATAGGCAGCAAAGAATGATCCGCATGTGTGTGAGCTTTGTGGACAAGCCACATAAGCTCCACACTATGCGTCATTCGCTACCACTATTAGGCCCACAAACTATCAAAGTCCGCCCGCCGGTCTAGAGTAGGCTAAACCTACAATAGACTCTCGCTTGCTCAGTAAAACTTACGGTTTGGTAGCCGAGTCCTCTTCGAGTCTTCGCTTCTTAAACAAAAATAACTAACACAAAATTAATTAATAAAAAACAATCACTTTATTAACAAATCACATATACATTTGACAAGAGTTCAGTTCTACAACTGAAAATTGAATGCCTAACTGACAAGAGTTCAGTTAGGGATACCGATACCGAATGAATCTTTACATTGATTCATCGCTTCTTTTATAGGGGAATTTTGTGTGTATTTTTGAAAAACAATTACAAATACATTTTGGCAAATGCATTTTGACAAATACACTTTGACAAATGCATTTTGACAAATACACTTTGACAAATGCATTTTGACAAATACACTTTGACAAAGCATTTTGACAAAAACTAATAGTGTTGTAAAATTAATAAGATAAATTTTAACAATTAGATTATCATTAAACATTAGTGTTGTAATCTTACAACACTAGTGTGTTTTTAAATACTATTTTAGTTTGAAGGCTGAGTTATTTACTCAGTCTTCACTTTTGCATTAATTAATATTTAAATTTTAAGAAGTCCGGTTTCATAATTAGTATTCATAACACAAACAAGGAAAAGTTAACAATAATTATTGTAAATATGAAAACATATTAAAGATATATAAACACATAGTTATTCAAAACATTAAAAATATATATAAATAATACACCATTACAACAATATATGTAAAACACATAATAATTCAAAACATATTAAAATATAAAAAATATGCACAATTACAACATTTCTCCCCCCTGGGAGAAGACTTCGTCCCCGAAGTCAAATCAACTTAGGGTAGATAATATTGAAATAAAATGCAATATTGAGAATACTTACAACATATATTTTAAATATTTTAATTTGCCTTGATTTAAAATTAATGTTTTAAGGGACAGAATATGGCTTAACACCACTTGTTTTACAATTATAACTAATTATTTTAGAAATTTGCTTTGATGTTTTTTCTTAGATTTACATTTGTTTTTCATTAGGCAGAAATGTTTTGTTTTGTTTTGGATTCTCTATAAACTTTTATATCGATTAAGATTTGAGGAAATATTATTTAAATCGCTTCAAATTCTCAACATTAATTTTACAGTCGTTTTCTTATTTGTTGTGGTGCCTATTTCAACTGAAAATTTATTCATTTTCCACTTTTTCCACAATTCACTTTTATCAATATTTTTCTTTTCACATAATTAAATAGCTTTTATCTTCGCTTCTAATCTTTCCATTAACTTAATTTCAGTACATAGTGTTTCCAATTGAGTTCGAATTTAATTCATATCCCTGATGTAAATTTTTAAATTTGGTCTTGTATTTTGCAATAAAAATCTGATATAACATTTGCCAAATAATTAAGGATAATAGATGATTCAATCTAAAATATTTTCTATCGATCAAATATAGTAAGAATTTCTTAGGTTTATAAAGTATTGATTCTATATTGGGTATATTAATAGACAAATATTTTGTTAATCGAGTTTAGTTGCATCACATAAAACATTATGGGGTTCATGACTTCCCTAAGGTTTATGAAACATTCTTTGATCGATTAAAACAAATTTTTAGAAAGCTAGAATAATTTACACGAATACAAGTATATACTTTTTTTTAAACTTAAGAAACTAAAGATTTAATTTAATAAGAATGAACAAATTATCCTTTCTGAAGAATTGCAATAACACAACGTTCTTAGTGGTATGAAAAATTTACGAATTAAATAATAAAAGTTGCTCTTTAATTAATAATTTATAAAATTATTATAATTACGTATTCTGTTATGCCAAATAAGAATGAAATTTATTATTGTATTTTCCTAATAATTTCCTATTAGTTACTTTCGATCTTTTAATAGCAATTCTAAAGAAATGAAATTTGTTATTATTTTGAACCAAACTCTTGCCATAACCACTAAACATAAACTTAATCACAAAATTAATTTTAAAAACATTGAATTGTTCTATTACTGACAAACATTAACAATGAAACATAACTTACAAAATTCTTATCTGAGGAGACCTGTTTGTCATCAGGACTTTCTCGTTTGATAAATAAAAATAATTAAATATATTAAAAATATATTAAGTTTGCTCTACCAAAGAAGATCATTTTCACAACAACTCTAGAATGATCGACTTATTTAGGTAAATAATTTATGACTTAAGTCAACAGTTCTTTTTCCACAAAAGAACTAACAATACGAGTCACTTAACTCCTCTGAACTAATTAACATATTTATAGCTATATAATTTTAATTGGATCCTATATTTTTTTAAAAGGCCTTTAATAAAGTAAGCCTCTCTTGGCTAAACTTTATTTTAATAATTCACATGCGATATTATTACAACCCGTCTCCTACGTTTGTAAACAATATCCCACAACTTAACTCCTCTAAACAATACAAACATAAATAGGTTAGGAAATTTACGGATGTCGAAGTAACTAAACTTCATATTCATCTGATTCATATTTGAAAACATCCACAAATTTTATTAATATTTTTATAGGAAATTACTATAATTTATATAATTTTCCCTGAATCTTTTATCACTTCAACTTATTTTTAAAAGTTTCACGACTCTCTAAATCTAACTCAATAATCCTAAAGACTATCTTAACTTCTACCTCTAACTTAAGCTCGAACTTCAGATTCTAGTTTCATAAATCAATTCATATCTCTAATCCTTTATCTAAAATTCATTCTATTTGACTTCATTTCTCTATAATCCTGTTAAATTTTATTGACATTATTTCATTCTTGTCTTTATTTTTCAATTATACTGATGACGAGAGATTTCTCGAAATCTTATTTAATCCACATATTTTTCAAATCTTTACTTTACAGAACATACCGTATATCTTTCTCTTCAATTTTTCTGTTGACTACATTTCTATTCGATTAATATCTGTTCACTTCCTTTCATTTCTCTTGCTCAATTCTCCTTAGCACTTCTCGTTACCGCTTTTCTTTACCACTTAATTTTATCAATTCTATTTCCCACTTCTCTTTATCACTTTACCGCTTTACTTTACGACCTCTTTCTACTAATACACTTTACGATTTTACATTATGACTTCTTTCTTCCACTTTAATATACGATTTTTCTTTACCACTTCTCTCTACCACTTCACTTTACGATTTTACTTTACGACTTCTTTCTAC
>JAQGCF010000395.1:0-10581 GCA_034699405.1 Hermanniella punctulata | reverse complement strand
TCGAAAACCATTTCACCCCTTTGTATTTCTGTAAATTCATGACTTGACCATAAGTTACAAACTTATCTATCAAGAAAATAATTCATGTCTGGTTTCAAATTTAAGTTCAAGTTAAATAAGTGTCACAAAAGTTACACAGGTAACATTTGATAATTTTTTAAAGAGAATCACACTATAAAACATGTATTTTTGTATGAAAGTTGTATTTTTCTTCCAAAAGTGACTTTATTATTGTGCTAAAGATTTTAATATGGGTTTAATTAGTTTATTATATCATAGCATTAAACTTTATAACTAAAGTTCTTATTTATGATTGCGATAAATCCATAGTCAAATTGTTATAAGGGTATTATCAATGCTATTTATTTTAATTTGCAATGTTTTATGTTAAATTTAATCCTTTCCTTCATTATAACATTTGAGAGAATTACAAATTATAAATAAAGAACAAAAAATATTTAATTGAATAATAATTTTTTTTATTTCTTTAGTAAAAATTATTAAAATATATTGAATTATAGTTTTCAATGTGTTATGCGTTTTGAATGTAATACAATATTATTTTGTTAATTATATTCGGGTGTAATGATAGCTAACGTAACTTCAGATGTTTGGAAGAGTAGAACAAAAAGTTTTAAAAGTTTTCTGCGTTTGTAACCAATGGAAACACTGTAGCATTAACTATAAGCACACAATAGTGTTGAGCAGAGTTTTGTTCGACTGTTTAAAAGCCAAAACTTTTCGTATGAAATACTGTACACTAATAGTAAAAAACGCCATATTTGGCACTAAAAACAATGAAATTTACAAATTATTATCTCATAATTGGATTGATTTCTGTCCGAACGTCGATTCGAACACTTAATTAACAAATATTTTTATTTATTTGTGACTCAATTGTAATTGAATTGAATTGAAATAAATGTTTTAATTGTAAACAATGAGTGAAACCAATATCATTAACGCCAACACTACTGGTGCCACAAATGGTGCCAATTATTGCAAACCAAACACACTTTCGATGAATAATTTAAATGACTTCGAGTTCATACCTCCGCCCGAATGTCCGGTATTTTACCCGACGGCTGAAGAGTTTGCTTTGGGTCCACTCGAATACATCTCAAAGATAAGATCAGAGGCCGAACCGCACGGTATCTGCAAAATAATTCCACCAAATGTATGACCACTTTATTGTTTACAGCCATTGATTCCAATATTTCGAACCTATTCTTCGGTTTGCTTTCGCATAAACTATTATGTAATGATTTGCTCACAATTTGTCCCAATTTTTAACACAATTTTCACAATTAGTTTCAAATTTAAAAAATATAGTTTTTGTTAATTAATTATATTTAACGCCAAAATCTAAAGCGTTTCAGCGTTTTTCATATCTTTTTATTTAAAGTAATAGACATTTGAGTCCATTGTTTCAAAAATTCAATTTAAATGAATTGAAATTTAAATGTTTTGTGATTTTGTGTTCTCTTGTCTTACAATTAATGCATTGATTTGAAATTTGGTTTATTTAAAATTGAATTAATTTTGAAATTGAATTAAATGTAATATTTAAATGAGTAAACATTTTATAAATTAAATTGAATTAAGTTTTATGACTACGACATTGACCGCACCCTTACTATGGATGACAATAATGTTTAGAAGTATTTAATATTTATATAAACAAATTATTAATTGGGTTTCGTTTAAGTTTTATTTACTGGAGTTTAAACCAAATGAAATGAATTTATTAAAAATTTAATTCTAATGTTTTTTCATAAAATGAATGAATGTTTAATTCAATGCTAATATAGATTAAAATCTGCAATATTTATAGGATTTGTTCACAGATTAACTAATTTTATGTTTGAAATAACAGTCATTTCAGCCGCCATTTGCTGTTGCAGTCGAAGGCTTCAGATTTACGCCACGAATTCAACGATTGAATGAGTTGGAGGCGACCACAAGAATTAAACTCAATTTTATTGAACAAATCGTAAAGTTTTGGGATTTGCAGGTAAAGCACTACTATGTACTGTACACTACAGTTCAGTATATGTTTATCGTCTACTACTGTATAATCTATTAAAAACAATCGCTTTTCTTATTAAAACACTTTAATCTGAAACTACTGTATAAATGAAAAGCTGAGCACTTCTTAACTTAATGACAACCTATACTATATGTCAGTCTAATAATTCTGTTCTGTTCTAAAAGGGATCGCCTTTTAAAGACAAAATTAGGGTAAGATTTCAGTCATTAAACATAATTTGAGGTGATTTTTGTCGTCAATTTCATATAAGTTTCATTTCGTTTCGTATTTCTTTCTAAACCATTATTTTGTTTTAATTCAATATTTAAATGCATTTCATCTCAATTATGAACTTCTCTTATATTCAAACACTTATCTCATTATTGAAACTATTTTACCTCTAATTAACTCAAGTACAGTATAGTCATATCCTAAACATATACTGTCAACACATATTTATAGTCAGAGTCAACCCCTATACCATATTTCAATACATGAGATAAGTTGACAATACATGAGATTATGTTTTTAATAATTATGTTTTGAATGAAAGGGCGCGTCGTTTAAGATACCAAATCTCGAGAGAAGATCTTTGGACTTATATAACTTGCATAGAATTGTCAAAGAAGAGGGAGGTTTCGAAATATGTACCAGAGATAGGAAATGGTCGCGCGTTGCGTCTCGTATGGGATACGGAAGTATGAATTGTTTATATTTTATAACTGTATATTTGAACGCTATGCAAAAGTGGCTCAGTTAAGCCAATGGCCCCAATGGCAACAATCCCTATAAAACACAATTGTATTCATTACACAAAAATGAAACTCACGATAGAATTCAATAATAAACTTGTGTTTTGTGTTAATTACAGTAAGCTTTAACTCATAGGTAAAAATACCGGTAAAGTCTAATGATTCAAATGAATGAATGTCCCCCACATTTACATTTGCACACATGTATGGTATATAAGTTATATTCCTTATAACAAATATATCTATAATTCCATTTCAGATAACGCATCAAATAAGGGAACCATTGCTTCTCTTTTGAGACAACATTACGAAAGAATTCTCTTTCCTTACGATGTGTTTCAAAGTGGAGCCACTATTGGACCCGATATTGTGAGACAACAAATATGTTTTAACTTTTGTTTAATCGATTCATTAATAGGACGAGAAATATGTCTCAAATGCAACCGAAGAAGACATTGAAGACAAGACCCAAACCGATAAAGTTCTTAAGTCTCCAAATGAGACGACTCCAGAAAAACGCATACTAAGGAGACAATCGATGTCTCCATCAAATTATAGTTCAAATCCATTATTAATTTCTCCAAGTTCTCAGAATAAGGAACTGAAGAAACTGCAGGTTTATGGCGCGGGACCTAAAATGCCTGGAGTTGTATCTGAACAGCCTTCCAATGAAAAAGAACAGTCGGTTAAGGTCTGTGCGGACAATGATAACGATTCGGGTGATTCAAAGAACTGGTCTTTGCATTTACCACAGGTTTGCCTCCATTGCGGCGAAAGTAATCCGACGCCAATGTTGTTGACGTGCGATAACTGCGAGAATACTTATCACACACATTGTCTGATTCCACCGCTCAATGATTGGCCAAAAGGTTTGATTGACTTATTTAGAAACATATAATATCTACTGGTATTGAACACATAGGTGTTTGGCACTGTCACCGATGTCTGGCTCTGTTAGTTCAATCATATCCTCAGCCATACACTCATGAGTTCGGATTCGCACAATCGCAGAAAAATTACACATTAAGTGAATTCGGAGAAATGGCCGACCAGTTCAAAGCAGATTACTTCAATTGTCCCCCACATGTAAGCATTGATAGCAGATTTCAATTTAAACCAATATTAATGTTTAAAATTATACAAAAGTCTGTTTCGCTATCTTTGGTCGAAAAAGAGTTTTGGCGTTTAGTGTCAGCCATTGAAGAATCAGTTACTGTTGAATACGGGGCGGATTTGCATACGAATGACTACGGAAGTGGTTTTCCCACTAAATTAACTAAAAATATTTTGCCCTCAGATATGGTATTTGTATTATGTGTTCAAATGTTAGACAATATACTATAAATTGAAATCTAATTGAATTAGGAATACATAAACTCTTCGTGGAATCTGAATAATATCCCAATCCTTGAGGGGAGTGTTTTTCGTCACATCAACGCCAACATAAACGGAATGATTATTCCCTGGATGTATGTGGGCATGTGTTTCGCCACATTTTGTTGGCACAATGAGGACCACTGGACTTATTCTATTAATTATCTGCATTGGGGCGAACCTAAAACATGGTATGGAGTGCCAGGAGAGCACGCGGAGACTTTCGAAAGGGCTATGAAAAGAGCAGCGCCTGAACTCTTCAAATCACAACCCGATCTTCTGCACCAATTGGTCACTATCTGTAACCCCAATATTCTAATGCAAGACGGAGTACCGGTATGTTTGACTCATGTTTGCATATTTGTCCGATTAAAATGTAAATCATTGACAGGTATACCGATGTAACCAACACGCGGGTGAATTCGTAGTAACGTTTCCGCGCGCATATCACACGGGTTTCAATCAGGGTTTGCATTCATTCTATAATTATTGAACACTTTTTATAACATTTTGTTTGACATTAGGTTTGAATTTTGCCGAAGCCGTCAATTTCGCGCCCTCTGATTGGCTGCCTATCGGTCGCGTATGCATTACTCATTACGCAATGCTACACAGATTCCCTGTGTTCAGTCACGACGAACTCATTTGTAAAATGGCTAACGATCCAAACCATTTGGAGATAACTCTTGCGGTGGCGACGTATAGGGATATGTTAAGAATGGTTGAGAGCGAGAAGTCATCGAGACTTTCATTGTTGGAATGGGGGGTCACTCAAGCAGAACGAGAGGCCTTTGAATTACTTCAAGACGATGAACGACAGTGCGAGTATTGCAAAACAACATGTTTTTTGTCTGCTCTTACCTGTGCTTGCGATCAAAGTATACTATATTTGAATTATTATAAATTGAGTTATAGTTATAAATAATCGATAAATTTGTAGCGAAATTGGTTTGCATTAACCATAAGGACAACCTGTGTAAGACATGCCTCCCTTCACAACACACTCTTCGCTATAGATATACTTTGGATGAGTTGCCGATTATGTTACACCACTTGAGGAAAAGGGCTGAAAAATTTGACGACTGGGCGTTAAAAGTGCAGACACTTCTCAAAATGGATACCAACGCTAATACTACCGGTTATATGATTTGAAAGTTTTAATTAAACGTAATTCATATAAATTTTGATTTTAAATTAGAATCTGAAGAACAAACGGTTCCAACACTTAAAGAATTGAAGTCATTATTGAATGACGCGGTAGTAAACCGATACCCAACAAATTCCGATATTTACGAACAGTTGCAGACAATCGTAACCGAAGCCAACAAATGCTCGCGAGCGGCAAAGGATCTGCTCAAACAACAGGAGGCCCTTAGAAAACAACAACAATCAACTAATGGTACACAACAGCCGCAGTCACCGGTGAAACGGGCGCTGAGGTCTACAGCAGGTCGTAATGCGAACTCAGGTCTACGCGAGAACGTAAACATTAAGTTGACTTTAGAAGAGATCAGTTTATTCTATGAAGAGATTGCAGAACTCCAGTGCGAAGTACCCGAAAAGTATGCACTCAAACAACTGATCGATAGATGCAATTCGATCGCCAGTTCTATTATGAGTGTTTTGGACACAAGTAATGCTACAAAAGTTTCTGAAACACTCAAATCATCCGATTTAGACGCTGTGCTATTCGACGCGCAATCCATATATGTGGTAGACTTCGGTCCACAACTCGATTCATTCAAACAAAAACTCGAAGAAATTCGTTGGTTAGAGGAATGCGATGAAGTTCTCAATGACGAAGACGTCAAACCCAGTGACCAAAAGAAGTTTGAATTATCGAATGTTAAGAATTTGATCGAAAGTGGAATAAAATTAGCGATAAATACAGATATTATTAATTCAAAACTCAATGAATTGCAACAAATGGTCGACGAGTCCAACAAATGGATCGAAAGAGCAAACAATTGCTTTAATGTTAAAACTGAAGAACAAAACGATAATGAAAACAATGGACACAAAACTTCACTTGACTTTCTGGAAGCTCTTCTAATGGAGGCCGAAAACAGCTCTAATCTGAGAAGAATTCATTTGTCGCCACAAATCGATAAAATTCGTGAAAGTGTTGGAAAGGCTCGCAATTGGATCAGTCGAGTGAATGTCATCTTTGGTAGTGATAATCAAAAACACTCCCAAAAGGCATCTGTAGGTAGTGCCAACTCGGGAGAGGCGCCAATGATTGAAACTGTAGAAGAGTTGGTATTATCTTCGAGTAGTATTGACTGCAAATTAGAGCATTTGGCAAACCTTAACTCCACGATTACCGCTGCGCGCAATTGGAAAGAGCGACTCAACCGAACATTTACTAAAAAGAATTCCTTGTATTCCATAATTCAAATAATAACTCCAAGAGTCACATCTCTACCCGACAACTCCTTCTCCTCCCGAACACTATTTCATTACTTGAAACGAATGACAGCGCAGTCACAAACACAAAAAGAACGCAAAAGTATTGTCACAACAAGTGGTACTCAAACAACAAAAACTCAGAAAAGTATTTTCGAAACCCAATTGAATGGTAAGTATTCGCGAACACATATCGTAGCGCTCTATAAGTTGTTTGAAGAACAAGAACTCAATCACTTGAAAAACATCAGAACAAAGAACTCTATAAAAAGACAATATTTAGAGTCAAAGGCTTTTGATTTCAGTTCTGAAACTGAGGAAACGGAGGAAATAAAAGCGCAAACAATGAAGTTCTGTGTTTGTGGTAAAGAAGCCGACGATTGGATGATTGAATGCCAATTGTGTTACGACTGGTTTCACAACAATTGTGTTCAAAACTTTCAATCGATTTATATTCGAAAGAAATTGCAAACACAGCAGTTGGCTATGGACTCACTTCAACCCCAACAGCACTTTATTTGTGATCTCTGTTCGCGCGGAAGGAGACCTAAAGTAGAGACTATATTAACTCTATTGTGTTCACTGCAGAAACTGCCGGTCAGAATACTGGAGGGCGAACTACTCCAGTGTTTGGCCGAACGCGCCATCAATTGGCAAAACAGAGCTCGCGATGCACTTAAGTCACACTTGGATTTGGCCAACGCTTACAATCGCGCCATTAAATTACAGAATGAGTCGACATTTCATTTGTCACAAACACAACAAATCAATAGAACTCCCGATTCAAGGAATTTGACCAAAACTACTAAATGTGAGGAAATTGCCACCGAAGAGGCCACAGCGCAGGCATTACTTCAATTGCAAAGATCTCAACCACAAAATAGTCAGTCACTCGAACCACAACCACCAATGAGTCCAACATTTGTATCCAATGAGTCGAACGCATCCATTGATATGTCACCGATGAAACACAAACGCAAATCACCGCTAATTCTTAGGGGTTTGTAATCAATGGAATCATATTTTTACCGATTTTTATGATATTTATCATTAATATCCAGTAGAGACCGCACCACAACCTTTGGTTGAGTTGAGTCCCCAATCAGTCGACTTATTGGCAGAACTTCTATTTGAGGGAAATTGTTTGGAAGTGAGTTTAGAGGAAACATCGCATTTGTGGGCCATTTGGCAGTTGTCACAGTCAGTACTTCATTACTTATTATATTATTTGAACTCATTTTAAAACAAATTAATTTCAGACCAAATAAGAGAACAGTTTTGAGGTCTAATGACAGCGAAGACAATGATTTGACAGAAAGTAAACGTAAATTAAGCTTAGATTCAAACGATTCGGAAATACTAAACAAAAAGAAAAAACAATTGAATTTGAAGGACAAAAGTACTAAAAAATCAGAAAAAAGTGTTCCAAAAGTTAAGAAATCGGGTAAGAAATCGAAGTCCAATGCGAGCGACGATATTTGCGAAATGAAAGACAAGTGTTTGAAACCTAACGGTAAGTAACACTCATTCTTGATATCAATATTTAACAATAAATGTGTTATCAATTAGTGGCTGAAGTGAATTGGGTTCAATGTGACGGTCCCTGTGCTGCCTGGTATCACCAGCTTTGCATTGGTATTGAAAGTCCGGAACAAATCGCTTCTTTGGAACAATTTTTTTGCATAAACTGCAAAAAAAGTGATTAATTTATATAAAGTTTACATTCATTTAATTGTAGTAAAAATATATTTAAATCTCAAAACTATTGCGAAAATGACTGTAAAAATGAATTTTAATGATTTATTATAAGTTATATTAATTATATTCTATTACATTATCTGTAAGTTTATATTATATAGAATTTCAGTGAAAACCGATTTTGTCATTATTATAACTGCCGATGCATTACATTATATGTATTAAAAAGTATTATAAAATCATTAATTTGTAAAATATTTGATGAAATCGTTATAAAATGGACAACAGATTCGGGAAATGCACACAATTTTCAAATAAATATTTTATATTAATTGAAATTAAATTTTAAACATTTCATTAAATAAATATTCATTTAAACTATAATTTTTCCCTAAAATCCCGAAATTAAGTAATATTTCATAAAATCTAAAGTAAAATATTAAAAATACAAAAATATTTGTAATTTCTTTTAAATATCTATTGATTACGATTAGAAAACACGAGGGGTTATAAAATTTGATGAAAAAATTGAACTCATCTGATATGATATAAATGCAGGGATGGCCAGAGGGGAGGGTATAGGTGGGGGTATTTATAATTTGCAGAACGCCTTTTTGCAAACGGAAAGATTTGAAAAAATGGGGGAAAATATGCAAAATTGTTTCACAAAACTATAGTAATACACTCGACTGCCATTATAATGAACACCATGAATAATGAACTTTCCTTTTTAATGCACAAATCTTAAATCCCAATTCATAGTCATTAATGTTAAAAATATTCCTCTATAATGAATTCTTTTAAATTGAACGCGCCTTTATTATGAACACAATTTATAAACTTTTAGAAAACATTAGTAAAAGCTGTCCTCTATAATGAACGTTAAACTTTTAAAAACTGTAATATAGAGCAGTGTTGTCAGAGGGTACTCGATGAATCACAAACGTACTTGAACTTTTAATTATTACCAGAGTGGGAGATTTTCGGAAACAAAAAGTGAATTGGAAAGAAATTTGCTAATTTTCGGGAAGGTTTTCGGAGAAATTTTTGCTAAATTATTGATAAAATATATAATTAATTATCTAATATTTATTGAATTAAATGTATCAACTTATTTTTTGAACTGAATAAATTTGCTTGATCAGATTTTTAAATGATCAAGCAGCTTTTTGTGAGTAAATTGTGCAAAATATCTTCCCTGTGCTTTGACTCACAGGCTGTTGATCTCAGGTATAGGTGCGTGGTTAAAATCCATATAACCAGGAAAATTTTTATTGGAAAATACTTAACAGTTTAGGATTATTGCTTAAAATACTGGGTAACATAGCTTTCTTTGATTGTATATAACCGCGACTTTTCTGCTTTTCCAACTCTTACCTGACATTAAGGTAATGCTGTAAAATAATTTACGTTTTGTCATAAGTTCTACACTAATGGAAATGTATTAGTGTTGAACTTATGATAAAACGTAAATTATTTTACAGCATTGCCTTATTGGTAGGTAAGAGTTGAAAAAGCAGAAAAGTCGCGGCTATACTTATACAGTATATTAAAAACTATTAGTCGCGTAAAACTCTTTTTCAGACCTAACAATTACATCCTTTGGGAAAATAAGGAAATTTGGGAACCGTTTCTACTCAAACTGTTCCCGTTCCAGGGCAAATAAAATTGGGACAACACTAATGAATTCTAATTGGTGTCCGACCTGTAATTATTTCTATAGCCAATACTTCCAATTAATTACAGCATATAATTATTTGAATATAAAATAAAGGGAAGTATTTAAGGAAAATAGTTTTAGTAAACGTCAAAAGTTATTAAAAAAACTTTAAAACAGACTTATATTGAATGATAAAAAGCTATACCAAAGATGGGATTAGAAAAGTTTTGGAACAAAGTAAAGCAATAACTGTTAAAATTAACTTCTGATCCAAAATCTTACGTAATGTGTTGTGAGTCACAAATATTTTATTGTTTTTTACAATTTTAAATATAGTAACTCTTGTCTTAAATACCATTATTTTGTTTCACTTATATTCTAATCATTAATCAATGAGTTCTTATTCTAAAGTAAAGTCAAACACAAATCAATAAAATATTTATTAAATGGTTTCAAAGAAGTGATTCTAAAACAGCAAAAACACAACTTTTAAAACTAAGAATACGACACATAATTGAATTGATTTGAATTGAGTGGAAAATTAATTTTATTATCAATTTGTGTCTAAAAGTGTTAAATACAATGTTATAAAACTCTTTCATAAATAATATTTCTGTTCTTTAATTAATTTTTAACATCAATTAAATGAGACAACAATTGAT